>OY755235.1:94064853-94220124 GCA_963576725.1 Azorinus chamasolen | reverse complement strand
TTAACGAGTTTTCCCACTCACACACTCCAAATTTGGTGTGTGAGTTCATCTTGGGATGGCGGAGTGTCGCTTACCATTTTCAGGTCACTGTGACCTTGACCTTTGACCTCGATTTTACAAAAAAGGTTGTCCAGAGAATATCTCCTATACCTTACCAGCTACGGATTCCAAATTTGGTGTGTGAGTTTATCTTGGGATGGCGGTGTGTCGCATACCATTTTCAGGTCACTGTGACCTTGACATTTGACCTCGATTTTACACAAAGCTTGTCCGGAGCATTTCTCCTATACCTTACCAGCTACGGATTCCAAATTTGGTATGTGAGTTCATCTTGGGATGGCGGAGTGTCGCGTATCATTTTCAGGTCACTGTGACCTTGACCTTTGACCTCGATTTTACAAACAGCTTATACCTTACCAGCTGCAAAAAGCTTTTCCGGAGTATATCTCCTATACTTTACCAGCTACGGATTCAAAATTTGGTGTGTGAGTTTATCTTGGGATGGAGGAATGTTGCGTACCATTTTCAGGTCACTGTGACATTGACCTTGACCTTTGACCTCGATTTTACAAAAAGCTTGTCCGGAGCATATCTCCTATACCTTACCAGCTACGGATCCAAAATTTGGTATGTGAGTTCATCTTGGGATGACGGAGTGTCACGTATCATTTTCAGGTCACTGTGACCTTGACCTTTGACGTCGATTTTACAAAAAGCTTATACCTTACCAGCTGCAAAAAGCTTGTCCGGAGTATATCTCCTATACTTTACCAGCTACGGATTCAAAATTTGATGTGTGAGTTCATCTTGGGATGGAGAAATGTCGCGTACCATTTTCAGGTCACTGTGACCTTGACCTTGACCTTTGACCTCGATTTTACAAAAAAGGTTGTCCAGAGAATATCTCCTATACCTTACCAGCTACGGATTCCAAATTTGGTGTGTGAGTTTATCTTGGGATGGCGGTGTGTCGCATACCATTTTCATGTCACTGTGACCTTGACATTTGACCTCGATTTTACACAAAGCTTGTCCGGAGCATTTCTCCTATACCTTACCAGCTACGGATTCCAAATTTGGTTTGTGAGTTCTTCTTGGGATGGCGGAGAGTCGTGTACCATTTTCAGATCACTGACCTTGACCTTTGACCTCAATTTTACAGTCCGGAGCATATCTCCTATACCTTACCAGATACGAAAAGCTTGTCCAGAGCATATCTCCTATACCTTACCAGCTACGGATTCCAAATTTGGTGTGTGAGTTCATCTTGGGATGGCGGAGTGTCGCTTACCATTTTCAGGTCAATGTGCCCTTGACCTTTGACCTTGATTTTACTAAAGGCTTGTCCGGAGCATATCTCCTATACCTTATCAGTTACAGATTCCAAATTTGTAATTTGTAAGTATTGGACAGGTATGCTTAGGCAAACAGTGTAGACCCAAATCAAACTACAGGGTCTACACTGTTTGCTACTACATTAGCATGAATCAGACATTATAAAGTGCTCTAAATACTATTCATACATGGGTAGGCCATGCTGTTCAAATACTTGCAGTGTCAGAACTTTCAGATGAATTACAGCATTATAACAATATAGACCCATATCAGACAGCTCCTGTAGGAGCTACTGGATCTTCATTGCTTGCTTACAACACTACCTAAATCAGATGCTATACATGCTTATGCAAAGAATGTAGATCCATATTAGGTAACTTCTGTTGCAGCTGTCTAAGAGCCAGTGTTACATGAAACTTTGACCATGCGTTTAGAATTGACTGATGGTATGTTTTTAACGTTAAGGATCGACATAGGGTCGTTCTTAAGTGTTAAGAATCAACTTAACAGTAACAATCAACACAGTATGTTTTTTTAATATTGAAATTTGACCCGTGTCTTTTTTTTTAAAACGTTAAGAATTTACCCAGGATCTGTTTTTAACGTTGACAATCAACCCAGGGTCCTTTTTAACGTTGAGAATGACTTAGGGTCCTTTTTAACTAAGTTTTGACTCTTGGCTCTTTTCTTAGCTATCATAATCGTCAAAGGTTCTGTTTCTAATGTTAAGAACTGACTCCTGTGTCATTTTTAACAGCATCAAAATTTCATGTTACACCTGCATTACATTGTATTGTTTTTCCGCCAAAATGCATTTCGGTGTCAAACACTTTGGGGGCATTTGTCACCCGTGACGACTCTCTTGTTTACTTCGTAGATACAGTCAAACCCTTCTAAACCGGACGTTAAACTTAGCATACAGGTCGGTCTTGGAAGCAGATGGCAGTTTTCTGCCTGAAATTCACCATGCATTAAGCAGGCATCTGCCTAGAAGTATCTACATTCTTCTCTACTAGAAGTCCAGCTTAGAGGGGTTTTACTTAACACCCTTTTACACTTTCTGCAGGAGCTGATCAGAGCTGATCAGAGTCTGCTCTGTTTGCTTATGAAATGATATAGGTCTGAATAAACTGTTTCTGCTAAGGTTAAACATTTATTTGTTCATAATGCCATAATAAAATACAATAAATTAAAATATTCAATAAATTAATATTCATACAGTCATAATTTATTTATAAATATGCATGGAGTAAAGAGAATTTCAGTTTCCAAAATCAGTATCGTGACAAAGTGTCGTATATAATTTTACACGAACTATTATCAATATATCCTATTCCAGTTGTTTGATTTTATATCATCCTTTTTTTAGACAGAACATAAGAGTATGGGGGCTGATTTATGAGGACATTTTAAGCAACTGGTACTCTTTAATGACGTATTAACACGAACTGTATCGAAAAATTACAATACAGACTCTCTAAACCGGAAGTCTAGTAGAGAAGAATTTAGATACTTTTAGGTAGGTGCCTGCTTAATGCAGGATGAAAGTCATGCAGAAAGCTCCTAGAGGAGCTTTCTGCATGACCTTCATTCTGCATTAAGCAGCCATCTGTCTCAAAGACCGA
Source organism: Azorinus chamasolen (assembly GCA_963576725.1). Taxonomy (NCBI): domain Eukaryota; kingdom Metazoa; phylum Mollusca; class Bivalvia; order Cardiida; family Solecurtidae; genus Azorinus; species Azorinus chamasolen. The sequence continues at coordinate 94,217,164 of OY755235.1, read as the reverse complement.
TATTTATACCAAATCTAACGTCCGGTTTAGAGAGGTTTTACTGTATATATATTTGTTACAGTATTCTGCTTGTTACAATTATAAGCCGACGAAGAGGATTATGTTCAATACAGTCTATACAAATATTATGTAGTTTATCTTATAAACGCAATTCAGTGATTATTTCAAGAAGGTCATTTCTTCCTTTTAAATATTGACTTTGGGATTTCTCTATTTTATTTTACATTTTACAACAATTTTACATCTAAAGACCTAGCATAACTATTACCTATTTTTATGTGCGGCCTAACACACGTTTGTAAATATGTTGGCTGTACACAGGATGCAGAGTAACTCGGCACTCGGCGCTCAGCATCTCATTTGCAACCGAGGTATTTGTCACTCGGCCAATAGTTTCTGAAATGATTAACCCATTTGCTCCCAGTGTATTCTTCCATGCATATATTAGATTAGTCTATCTTTTATCTAAGGGATATCTGGTCTAAATTTCCATTTTTGTTTTGTTTTAAATTGAATTTCCTATCAGCAAACAGTGTAGAATTTGATCAGACGCCGCATTATGCGGCGTCTGGTCAGAGTCTACACTGTTTGCCTCCCATATATGGGGTCGTGGGAGCAAATGGGTTAAGCCAACTGGCTACATGTAGCATTTGGAAATGATACCAATGGCATTTTCAGCTGACATCATTGTTGATATCATTAAACTTTTGAAATACCTTCCACAGACTTTATGCATTTTATCCCTTACAGTAAAGCCCCTTTCTAAACTGGAGCTCTAGTAGAGAAGAGTTTAGATACTTTTAGGCGAGTGGCTACTTAGTGCAGGGTGAACGTCACGCATTAAGCTGACACCTGTCTAATTTTAGGCTGCTTCATGCATGGTAAAAATCGCACAGAAAGCTCCTAGAGGAGCTAAGCTCCTAGAGGAGCTTTCTGCATGACGTTCACCCTGTTCGGTCTAGACGGGTTTTACTGTATATTGCTAACCGACTTTGCAAACATTGTCAACATCTTCTCTTCAGATGAAAAGTTGAACACCAGGGCCCAGTCTGCTAGACGCTAGGTCAATACACTTTTTAAAAATCTTTAACCCTTTCCCTTATCTATATTTATTCCAAAGTTCGATACCTACTAAATATTCATGGAAAAATGGTTATAATGAAATATTGAAGCTGTAGCCCTTATAGAAACTAAAGAAACAGATATAACAACTTTTATAAGCAAACAGAGCAGGCCCAGATCAGACGGCTCCTATAGGAGCCGTCTGATCTGGGTCTACTCTGTTTGCAGATGCGCGAAAAGGCTTTTATATGAAGGAAAGGGTTACGAATCAGACTTAACTAAAATTACAACAGGTTTACCCCTTTTTACCCCCTTTACCTAGTACAGAACCTTTTGATGCCACCCTTTGCAAGGAGCTGACCCCGATCAAACGGCCCCTATAGAAGCCGTCGGATCACAGTCTGCTCTGTTTTCTTATGGAATTCTATAGATCCGATTGTGTCTGAAAAAATCATTTTTCATTTACTATTCAAAATCAGCCAATACATATTCACGATGTTATTTTTTCTTATATGAATATTCATTTAATAAAGGATTACGCAAGCATTATTTTCAAGCAAAGCCATCCGCGATACCTTATTACACAACTGAAGTATTAACCCATTCCCTCATGGGCTATTTTTAGACCCAACCTCTTTGAATAAAACTACCAAAACACAGCATTTACTAGAGAAAAGGAAAATGTTAGAATTGTGTAGTTTTGAAACCATTGTGATAAATAGAGCATTTGCTCCTATGGAGCAAATGCTCTGTTTATCACAATGGTTTCAAGAGGTGACATTTACAGAGGCGTAGAAAGGCGTATTTATGGAGGAAAGAGTTAAAGTAATATCGTTTTTTTCCAAGAAATGTTGCAATAATACATATAGGATGTTATTGAACTATACAACTTTAACAGATTCGGTATTTTAAAAACGCTATTACTGATAAATAATGCTAACAAACAGCATTATTTCATGTACATGTATATAGATGTACATGTATATAAAAAAAAAAAAAGATAATGCATCTACTGTCCTTTTCACGCAGTTTTGTCACTCAATTTGAGTCGAGATTTGTTTTCCATTTCATACTGGAATGAAGCCAACTTCATATCACATGTTTCATCGTTTCTCAGGAACCCTGTGTCCGAGGTTTCCTGGAACTCATCATTAAAGATTCCAGGAATAAAAACAACATTTACCCATTGTAATCATGTTCATTTCAAATTGCAAATAACACGTCACTAACGTCATGCGGCGACCATTTACAACGAAACAGCTGATCAGATTAGCGCGTAGAAAAATGCATTTTCGGTGTTTTCTTCAGTGTTACTGCATGACACCAGGGGATATTTAGCGTGGGAGTTCCTGAAAATTGACGCAATAGAATGAAATAGATTTAAGTTCAATTTGTCCTTAAATGCGAAACAAATTTCTCGATTCAGATTGAGTGATAAATTGTGTGAAATACACAGTGGGTGTACTGTTCAACCATATATAATTATGTTCATACAACAGCCACATTTTCACACGGCTGATAACAGGATATCAGTATAGAATGATTGTACGTTATCATGTTTAACCCTTCACGCATGCAGTCATTTACAACTGGTGTAGACCAAGATCCTAGAGGAGCCCTCTGATCAGGGTCTGCATTGTTTGTCATTCACATTCCTCTAGTATTTTAAACCTTTTATACCGAGTGGACTTTATAGTTAAACACTGATGCAGTATTAAACTTTGGAAATACAGTAAAACCTCTCTATAACGGCCACTAAATTATATTATTTAGTTGGTATTTAGGGCAGGTGGCTGCTTAAAGCATGGTGAAACTAAAACAGAACGCTCCTTTTTAAGCAGGTGGCTGCTTAAAGCATGGTGAAAGTAAAACAGAACGCTCATATAGGAGCGTTCTGTTTTACTTTCACCTTGCTTTAAGCAGCCACCTGCCTTTAACACAAAATACTTGATTCAATTTAGTGGCCGTTATTGAGAGGGCTTAATGTACAAGGTTCAAAGAGTTGAAAGAGAAGTCAAACTAGACAATCATAATGATCTGTAATTGGAACATTGAACATACTTTGGTATGTTTGTCTGTTCTGTGATAATAATTACCTACTTCAATTCTGAGAGAACGGCAGTGTTTTCCATATCAATTGAAAATTACATTCAGGATGAGAAACAGTTTGGACCTTGATGGGGCGCTAACTTGCTCTGTATCACACCGACGCCGGGTCACTCTGTATCACACCGACGCCGGGTCACTCGGCATCACAATACGCCATGTTACTCGGCGTATTAGCTAGATCCAGACCATTTGAGGAGGTTATTTCAGCGACATCAGATGAGTAATAAGTTGTTCAATTAATACTACTCCATTTAAATCCCCTAATCCATGAATATTCGTATAAGAGTGTATGACGTCTTGACTAAGAGATCGTTTATGATGGTATTTGAATCAATGCATGTTCGCCGTGGTAGACAGTGTAGACTCAGATCTATAAAAGCCTCACTGAGTTGTGAGCACACCACATGATTTTAAAACCCTTCTCTCGTTAGCCGCGACCTGACTCGTATTTCCAAATAGCTTGGATCCAGAGAGTAACTTGTCGTCTCATCAGGATCTTAGCTGTTTGACATTCGCTCCATGGTTTCTTAAATATTTGAACAAATCGTTAAATTGTTAACCATTTACATTGGATATAACGAAACAGTGCATATAACAAAACAAAATTTATTCCCTCTCTCTAATTAACATGTAGTAAAATGGACCTGATATAACGAAATTTGGATATAACGAAATAAATCCTATAGGAGTTGTCTGATCAGAGTCTGCCCTGTTTGTTTATGATATAATACAGGTATGATTCTGCCATAAGTTCCTATGTCAATGTGCTATTATAACAACTTAATCTAATTACTATTTATGACGTCATTATTTATGACATGAATAGTCATGGAGGAAAGGATTAAAGTAGTACCAGATCCAGCGTTTAGCACATAGTGTGTGTTTTATATCGCTGTAAGGTTTCAGTCTTATAAGATTGGGTGTTTGTACTTGCTACACACACTGTCCACAAATGGTTCAAATGATGACAAATAAGAACATGATCAATGTCGATGTTTTGAAGAAGTAGCAGACTTTTTGCAAATTGTACAAAAGTACCCGTTGCACACATGCTAGCCACATTGCTACAAACCACTGAATATAGAAGTGAGTTAACTTGGTTACCCCCACTGGTAGTGCATTTATACAAACCACTAAATATAGATGTGAGTTAACTTTGTTAGCCCCACTGGTAGTGTTTTTATACAAGCCACTAAATATAGAAGTGAGTTAACTTTGTTAGCCATACTAGTGTTGTATTTATACAAACCACTAAATATAGATGTGAGTTAACTTTGTTAGCCCCACTGGTAGTGTTTTTATACAAACCGCTAAATATAGAAGTGAGTTAACTTTGTTAATCACACTAGTAGTGTATTTATACAAATTCCTGAATATAGCATGATTAACTTTGTTAGCCGCAGTGGTAGTGTATTTTTTACAAAACCTTGAATATAAACCTGCGTTAACTTTGTTAGCCACATTGGTAGTGTGTTAATACAAACCCCTGAATATAGATGTGAGTTAACATTACGTACCACACGGGTAGTGTTTTTATACAAAACCCCGACTATAGATGTGAGTTAACTTTGTTAGCCACACTGGTACATGTAGTGTATTTATACATGTAAACAACCCCGACTATAGATGTGAGTTAACTTTTTTAGCCACACTGGCAGTGTATTTATAAACAACCCTGAATATTGTTCAAGTGAGTTACAAAAAATGTAACTACATCGGTAGTGTATTTATACAAACTCCCGAATTTGAAGTGAGTTAACATCGTTAGCCACATTGGCAGTGTATTTATACATATACAATTCCCTGAATATAGAAGTGGTGAAGTAAACGGTCCTTTCCACACTGGCGGTGTATTTATACAAAACTCTGAATATAGAAGTGAGTTAATATTGGGTGCCACACTGGTAGTGTATTTATACAAAGTCCTGACTGTAGAAGACAGTTAAAATTGTTTGCCTCACTGGTGGTGTATTTATACAAAACTCTGATTATAAAAGTGGGTTTACATTTATTGCCACGTAGATAGTGTGCATTTTATTTTATCCAGTCACCAGGCTTCTCTAGTGACATAATAAAGGGGGTGCAAATAAACTTAGGTTTATTAGGTTACTTCCGGCAGTAGAAGGTTTATTAGGTTAGTAGATATGCGTAATGATTTTATAACCATGGAACTATTTTAGTTTTCTGTAAATATGCATAAACATGTTGATGGAATAGATCTAACAGATCTATTTGGTCACCAAAAGAATTATTCAAATGAGAAAAAATAAAAATAATTGGCTACAGCTGGTTTCGAACCCGCGCCTGAAAACTAATTCTAATCACTCTAGAGACGTCGCCCTTACCGATTACGCCACAGAGGCCACATACAAAATGTCGTTGATTTATCAGTTTTATGAATTTAATCCACCGCTGGCAAAACCCGTTTTTGATAAAATCAAACCTGGAAGCAAAGATTGACAGGTAAATAGTAAATGTTTTCTTTTCACTCTCATGATAATTTGATTGATAAACTCTTACAGGGGCGGTGATAGTCATAAACCTAAATATAGCCTGTTCAGTTCCATCGATTTATGAGTGACGTTAGGTCTATCTAAAAATAGAAACCGAGACTACGTAGACTCGAATTTGACCAGAGAATATAATCATGTCTGTTTGAAATAACTTATCGACCCTCGATTCAAATCATCTTATTTTTCAAATTCAACCACGTTTCCCTTCTAGTAATGCAAGTATCGAAACTATATTCATCTGCGGTAGCTCATTAGATCTATTTACGTCTAAATGGAAGTGAAAAGGGAGGGGTCCGTTGATCGAAAAACTGCATTTTCAATGTAAATTATTTCAAGAGTGTTATGAGTCTATAAAAAAGACATTTAACTATATTGACTGGATAAATCGAATAATAGGTTAGTGCCGTAGATGGGACACCTTTATCCGACTCGGAGAGAAAACAGTTGACGCTCGGCAAGCCTCGCCTCAACGTTTTCTCCCCTCGTCGGATAAAGGTGTCCCATCTACGGCACTAACCTATTATTCTCTATTTATACAAAACACTTATTACAGAAGTGGGTAAACATTTCTTGCCATTCTGGTAGCGTATTTATAAAAGAATCCTGAATATGGAAGTAAACCAGGCAGCACAATTTCAAAGAATCCGTTTGATCCTTGATCTTAAGGGTAATTGCTTACGAGTTTAATGTTTTCCGAGAAATATCGATCACAATTTCGGAACACGTTTCCTGGAATGAACATTTCACTTGAAAACTATATGACGGTGAGTCTATTCCGAATAATTTTACTGCGAATACGATAGAAAATGTCTTAACCCTTTCCCTGATGAATATTCATATAGGAAATAATGACATCGTAAAAGTTAATAAGATTATATTTTATAATTGCTTATGAACACATGACATTTTGGCGCACGAAGAAGCTGTAGAATCAGATCTATATTACGCCATAAGCCAACAGAGCAGACCCTGATCAGACGGCTCCTATAGGAGTCGTCTGATCTGGATCTACTCTGTTTGCAGATGCGTCAAAATGCGCTTGCATAAGGGAACACGTTAAGCAGCCATATACAATTTTGTATTTATTGAACATGTGTCTTAAAAAGCAGGTGATTGATTGAAGCAGGCCAAAAGTAATAGGATCTTTTGCATTACTTTTGTCCTGTGTTAAGCTACATGTACATGTACCACTTGTATTACAGACCTATAATTAGGCCTCTTGTTTTTGATTGCTGCTTAAGATAGGTTCTACTGTAGTTGTTTGTACAGAAAAATGTACAGTAGAACCCCTCTAATGCGACCACTTAATGAATAAACATACCTGTCTTTATAAGCAGGTGGTTGCTTAATGCAGGGCAAAAGTAATGCAGAAAGATCCTCTAGGAGCTTTCTGCATTACTTTTGTCCTGCATTAAGCTACCATCTGCATCTAGCACCCAGATTTATACCTCTTTTAGGTGGTCGCATTAGCGGGGTTTTACTGTACTTCAAAATGGAAACAATACAGAGTCTATAGAGTTTGAAACGGTTGCTGATAGAAGCTATAGAAAACAATAATTCTAAGATTTACTTGTTTAACCCGTAAAGTGTGGGAACCGAGTATGTAAGACATTTGGAAGCAGTGTAGATATATATCAAAGGGTCCTAAGGGAAATCTTTGATCTTGATCTTCACTGTTTGTTATAACATCATTTTCTTCAGCGAACAAGTTTGATACAAGAGAAAATAAAACAGAAGGCAGGTAGGGGGGGGGAGTGACACACAAAGGTCCACAACAACGCTAAAATCACAAATGAAGTACACGCATATATAAACATACAAGCAGAAAATCTTTATATAATTATCCATTTCCTGCATAAATACGCTTTTTACGTCTCTGTAAACATCACTTCTTGAAACCATTGTGATAAATAGAGCATTGATCTATATATTACAATGGTTTCAAAACTACACAATTCTGTAGTAAATGCTTCTTTTTGGTAGATTTATTCAAAGAGGTTCGGTCTAAAAATAGCCCATGAGGGAATGGGATAAGCGACACTGAATATGTCACATTACGCTAAAGGATGATGGATATAAAGGAACTTCACACGTACCGAAAATGAAGAGCGCGCACACACATATACCACACATTCATACACATCATACACTCATTCATATTGTTCGAATAAATGAAAATGCCACGATACAAAGATAAAAATAGGATGAAGACAAGAGTACCGCCTTAGAATAGTCAGTTGCAAAATTACAATACGATGTTTAACCCACGGTTAAGGGGCGTGTCCAACTTCACACTTATCCCATCTCCACCTACATGTAGGGTTTTGTTCATTTAATATTCAGAAAAGGAGGAGCAAGTTAAAATTATTCATCAGGCTAAAGGTTAAGTATTGCATAAATGGTCTAGTAAAACGGAACCTTGGTCTACCCAACCTACTTTTTCTTCTCGTAGAGAAATGTAAATACAATGTACTTTGCTTACATGCATTAATTGACCAGCTGGCACACAGCTATATCCAGCGTCATTGAAAATGCAGTTTATATGAAGCCGATAAATATCATATAGCCAACGGTATGACGTCAGTTACAACACACGTATACAAACAGATCTTAAGTGGTACACGGGTTTGAAGCTCATGCGGAAGTTATTAGGCATGCACGTCTCTTGTGAGTACTAACATTTTTGTTATAACGGCCTCGATCTGGCAATGTACTACATGTACTTTAAATTCCCTGTATTTGACCTAATATAGAACAATGTTGTGTATTAGCAATACTGTTAGTACGAACCCTGTACTCTATAAATATACCTTTCTACGTCTCTGCAAACAGAGTAGACCCAGATCAGACGGCTCCTGTAGGAGGTGTCAGATCAGGGTCTGCTCTGTTTGCTTATGAAATGATATAGGTATTATTCTAAATTTTCTGCCATTGGCAATAATTCCTGGGCTCATGTGTCATTATAAAAATTAAACTAATTAATATTCATGGCGTCATTATTAATTTTTACATAAACATTCATGGAGTATAGAATAGAAATCAGTATACCAGAGGTACAGTACCAAACTGAATGTATGATGTACAGTAATACCTCTCTATAACGGCCACTAAATTACATCAAATAGTTTTGTATTAAAGACAGGCGGCTGCTTAAAACAAGGTGAAAGTAAAACAGAACGCTCATATAGAAGCGTTGTTTTACTTTCACCTTGCTTTAAGCAACCACCTGCCCTAAATGCCAATTAATTAACACACTTTAGTGGCCGTTATAGAGAGGTTTTGCTGTATTTACATCACACTGATCATATCATACTGGACCCATCTGACTGAAAACTGCAATACAGTAAAACCCTCTAATGCGACCACTTAATGAATACACATGGCTGTCTTCATAAGCAGGTGGTTGCGTAATACAGGGCAAAAGTTATGCAGAAAGCTCCGATACTTCCTGCATAACTTTCGTCCTGCATTAAGCTACCACCTGCCTTTGCCATTGTGAATTATGCCCCTTTTTGGTGGTCGCATTAGAGGGGTTTTACAGTACATAGCGACGTGTTATAGTATAACTATAGTTTGTACTAGTATGGCAGTTTTAAGTCTTGCAATACATAAGGAATCTTTTTAACACTTTCCCTGTTGAAATTGCATGTAAGAAATAATTATATCATGAATATTTATTAGCTGGATATTTGGTATTAGTAGGAACTGTGGAGCCAGATCTATTATAATTTCAAATGTACACAGACCGAGCCCTGATCAGGGGGCTCCTACAATAGCCATCTAATATGGGTCTACTCTGTTTGTAAATGCATGAAACTGTAGAATCATATCTATATTATATTACAAGCAAACAGAGCAGACCCTGATCAGACGGCTCCTACAGGAGCCGTCTGATCTAAGTCTACTCTATTTGCAAAGGCTAAGAAAGGTGTATTTATGGAGTAAAGGCTTAACCCTTCGCTTGCTATTCACGTCAATATACAGGAGCTGTCTCATGAGGGTCTGCACTATTTACAAGTTGATTGTGCGACCAATGTACTCCACAGCAGTGGTTGCACAGCGAAATACTTGTACACAGTGAAGATATATGTAATTATACAACATGGCATGGGTAAAGAAGGAGAAATGTATTTTAAAATTCAGCAAGCGAAGGGTTAAGCATAAAACATATACCCTGGTACGCCATTTCCCCAGATACCAATATAACATCGTACGATAAAATGTCATCCGTCGTTAAAGATTCGCTTTTTTTCTTTTATTTGGACACAGCTGTCGCAAGCAATCATTTTCATTGCGGGTTTTATGTCACACTATATAAATACGATATTCGTATCACCATTAGAATGCTGAGGAAACTGCATGAACTAGCTTTCATTTCGTTTTCATTTACGCCATCTATTTAATCCTTTAGACTTCTCCATAAATACGCTTTTCTACGCCGTTGCAAATAGAGTAGACCCAGATCAGACGGCTGCTATAGGAGCTCTCTAATAAGAGTCTGCTCTGTTTGCTTGTGATATTATAGATATTATTTTACAGTTTCTGCCATGGGCAAAACTCCTTGTGCCCGTGTGCTATTATAACAATTAATGTAATATAATTATTATTCATGATGTCAATATTTCTTTCGTGATGACTCATGGAGTAAAAGATTTATGTATCCATAAAATAATAATGAAAAGTGCCAATATCGATCACATATAGCAAAGACGTATACAATGTTATTGTATACATGTACGTCTTTGCATATAGATACCAAATTAGTCTCCGTCTTATCTGGATCCAAACTGCTTGCTAATATTATAGAAATCACGCTATACAGCATACTCAATGTGAACAAGATGAAAAGTAACTTTTCATGTTATTTAACCCATTCCCTCATATTGACCACTTTTGGCGACTCTGTCAAAGTAACTTTGTGAAACCATTGTGGTAAATAGAGCATTTGCTCCTTTAGTTGGTTTCAAACTACAAAATTCTAAAATTTTCCTTTTCTCTAGTTAAAAGGGCTCCTTTTCGGTAGATTTATTCAAAGAGATTGGGTCTAAAATAGCCTATGAGGTACTGAGTTAAATGCCTTGTCAAGCCTTTGCAAACAAGGTAGATTCAGATTAGACGGTTCCTGTAGGAGCCATCTTATCTGGGTCTGCTCTGTATGTATATGTAATCATAGTTGATCTGCTTTGAGAATTTCTACCAATACCGAAACATCGTGTGTACGTACATACACGTACTCCTGACAGCAATATACAACCAGGGGTGGGGTGGGGGGTATAAATAATCCACGAGCTTGGAAAAATGAAATGTAAACATTAGCCAGTTAGTATATTCTGTAATTTAAATACAAACACTACAGTAAAACCTCTCTATAACGGCCACTAAAATGTGTTATCTAGTTGATATTTAGGGCAGGTGGTTGTTTAAAGCAATGTGAAAGTAAAAACGAACGCTCCTATAGGAGCGTTCGGTTTTAATTTCACCTTGCTTTAAACAGCCACCTGCCTCTAACACAAAATATTTGATGTAATTTAGTGGCCGTTATAGAGAGGTCTTACTGTATTGACAATTTATGGTTGGGCAAACCACTACCCCGCTATCCACGATCTGGCTCTGCAAACAGCTTGGATCCAGATGAAAAACCAAGTAACTCGGCGCCTAATCAAAGCCGTTTGAAAAAACTTGATCGTATTAGATTACGTCAAACTGCACCTGGTCCAAATCTAACCGTTTCCTTTATGTTGTAATTCACATGATATTGAAGATGAGTATCACTTTATATACAGAATGCCCTTGTTACTCTGATATTAGAAAGTAATACTTGAAGAAAAGTATTAATGGTAGACCTTCAGTTTACAAATACCTAAGAAGTAATACCTACAAAGTAGTGAACGAGAAGTATTGGTAAAACTATTCTTGTTTATAAAAGAAGCCCAGAAATTCTATCGTCTCTAATATAACTGTGTGATTTTAAAATCACACAGTTATATTATGATTGCTAGAATTTAAACAAGATTCCTGATGTCATTATTTTCAAATTAAAACGTCTTGTTCTGCATTCCCAATTCACCAGAAATGTCTTTTTCGTATGTGCAATTTGCTCTCTATGCCCCTTTCCACCTGGTTTACCTGTTTCCCTCCGACAAACACCTTCTATATTACATATTATGTAGTTAATATGTACATAACTCACGTTGACATTGTTAAAATATACATGTATAATAGACAATGTACAGGTCTGAATAAAAATATGTTCTGTTCTGTTCTGCTCATGTAAACGTATTTTTCACGCCTTTGCAAACAGAGTAGACCCAGATCAGACGGCTCCTATAGGAGCCGTCTGATCAGGGTCTTCTCCATTTGCTAATGGAATTTGAAATATCAGTTTCTTTACTTTCTAAGTTCCACCTTCAATATTTTGATATCACTACCCGGTATTTGTTCATGAATATTCAGTAGGTATCGAAATTTGAAATAACCATAGAACAGATAAAGGGTTCAGCTTAAGCCTTTTCCACAGAGGGGTAAGGGTTTATATAGATATAACAAACCATGCCTAACAAGGCGCACTATTGAGAGTGAATAGCACGTTATGAAGAAGTCTGTAACAGCAGGTGGTCGTTTAACCCATTCTCTCCTACTGACCTTTTTGCGCCGATGTAAGACTCATTTATTGAAATCCTATGGAGCAAATGCTCTATTTTTGACAATGGTTTCAAAACTACACAATTCTAAAATTCTCCTTTTCTACAGTTAATGCTCCTTTTCAGTATTAATTAAAATAGATTGTTTCTAAAATTAGCCTAGGAGGGAATGGGCTAAACTGAGCACATTAAGGATAATTTTCAGTAAACAGTTGCACAAAGTAAGGATTCAGATGACGTAATGAGTATATGATATAACAGATGATTATACTGTTTGATCATGTGAAGCAGAATCTGTGAACACATATCTATGGAGTAGGGGGTTAAACAATGTTCTCCCTGTTATAGAACCAATGTTGTAAACATGTTCTATGTGTCATATGCCCAGATTGGGCCTTGACTTATCTTAATAAACTTGTAAACTTGAAAAGCGTTGGTAAATCTTAGATAGACACATGTTTCCGTTGAAGGATCTTTCCTCAACAGGCTTAATGTTTATGGCGCCGTGAGATTCATTGCTTTCTTTCGTGAATATTTATGACTTGCTTGAAGCCACCATCGACATTAAAAACGAAGCATCTACGTTAAATGCTTTGAATGGGAAATATCGATAAGACAACGGCCTAGATAAGTGCAAGTTGTCCTTAAAAGCATTCATTGAACTAATGTTTCAAATATCGTTTGCTTGTTTTAGAAACCTTATTCAGATATGACGTAATACTGGTCATGAACTTAAATAACTGGGCTGATTTACTATTATTATAAGTATCAATTGCAGTAAAATCTCTCTAAATCGGATGTCCAATTTAGCATAAATATTGGTCTTGGAGACAGGTGGCTGCTTAATGCAGGGCTAAAGTCATGCAGAAAGCTCCTCCAGGAGCTTTCTGCATGACTTCCACCCTGCATTAAGCAGCCACCTGCCCAAAAGTATCTAAATTCGACTCTACCAGAATTCACATTTAGAGGGGTTTACTGTACTATATCCCCCCCTCTAGTAAACGACCCATTCTAATGAACGTCCTTTGTATTCAAAATATAGATGGTAGCTTTTTCTATGTCTGCGGCGTATTCATGCCCGAGTTTCGCCCGTCGCCCACAATCACCGCTATGCGTCGTACTCGTTTCTTGCTTCCTTGTTCTCAGCGTTGTCTATGATTACTCGTGATTTCTTTTCCATGGTTTCCTCTCCGAGTTGTCAATCCTAGTCATGGTTCTCCGAGTGCTTTCACATTCATGTTCGGATAGATTGTCTGTCCATATGCTGGTGGAATCTACTCTGCACTTTATCGCACATACACAGCTCTTTTCCAGTCGGGCTATGCACTTTCGGACTCATTGTGACAAGCCGTGTCACAAGTCAATGTGGGATATTGACTACTTTACGGGCACTTAAAAGCTTCACAGACAGTTTTCTCAGACTCCGTGTGGGTGGGAGACACAGAAAAGCATCTCTGAAATTTTCCGAGCGCACCGGGATTTGAACTCCGGAACGTGTTACCACTAGACCACCTCTCCACCTTGATAGCTTAGATGGTAGCTTAATGCAGGTTTAAAGCAAACAGAAAGCCGTATTTCTGTATTGCTTTCATATTGAATGAAGCAACCACCTGTATAAAAAATGTAAGCAGCTCCATTGAAAAACACGGAAATTGTGATTCAATACATGCAGTTTCATTATGACTCTTGTCCTTATTTTGATACATCTTGGACTGATGCAAACATTTTGTTAGTACAGTCCTTCATTTTCAAAACATAACTACATGTACAAATGTATCGTATGTTTCTTGACGTGATGAATATTTTCCTTAATTTCGTTTACAAGATCAACTCAGAGTATGACACCGTTTTGGATCCTTATAACACTTCTAGTTATATGACGTTGAGATATGCAGAGAGCTCCTGTAGAGTTTCCTTCATTACCGCTGCCTTGCAAATTAACCCTTTCACCGCCGATGTCGCAAAAATGCACCACGACAAATAGTGCAGTCCCAGATCAGACGCCGCCTTTTCAAGGCGGCGTCTGATCAGGGACTTCACTTTTTGTCTCAAACTCTATTTCTATATCCGTGCTTTATTCTTGTGAAATTTGCATTTATTAATCTTATTTCCTGGTTTTACCGAATGTTTTAACAAAATTGGATTGCAGACGACACGTAGAAATTTGGCGCCGAAAGGGTTAAAGCAACCACCTGCTTACACAGACTCCTGTGTCAATAAATCATATGGTCGCATTAGCGAGGCTCTAACGTATGATACGGATATTTTGTAATTTCTCATAAAAGTAATATATATACAACAAAGCATCTTAACCCTTTACTCCGTGAGTATTTATGTAAGAAATAATGACATCATGAATATTTTTTGCAATGACATATGAACACAATAATGTTTGGCAATGCCAAAACACTGTAGAATCGGATCTATATTATTTTATGAGTAAACAGAGCAAACCCTGATCTGGGTCCACTCTGCTTGCAAAGGCGTAGAAAGGAGGCATATATATGTAGTAAATGGTTAATTAATTCATATAAGTGTTTTTAAAGCATGTGGTTGCATAAAGCAGAACGAAATAAATGCAGATAACTGCTGCAGGGTCTTTCTGCATAAGTTTCACCCTGCTTTAAGCTTCTCATGCCTTAACCCCCATTACCTCATATGCTATTTTTAGATACAACCTCTTTGAATAAATCTACCGAAAAGAAGCAAAGAAGAAAAGGACAAAAATAATTTTTTATCGTTTTGAAACCATTGTGATAAATAGAGCATTTGCTCCTATAGGAGCGAATGCTCTATTTACCACAACGGTTTCAACAGGTGACTTTTACAGATTCGACAAAAGTCGTCAATATGAGGGAATGTGTTAAGGACCTAGAAAAACACATCACTATGTGCTCACCATAGAGGGGTTGTACGGTATAGCAATCGGTCAACCATGCGTAAACTGTCATGAATTGAATTGAAGCTTTGAAAAACATAACCATCTGGTGCATATATGGTCCTCCTTTTGTTTTGCTTAACAATTCACTCCATGAATATTCATGTTAGAAATACAGTGCTCCCTCCCTACAACGGCCCTCTCAATAACGATTCCCTCATTACAACAACGCATGTCACTGTTTCCGAAACAACACGACTCCAGAAACAACTTTTTCCATCGTATTTTCTTTATGCCTCCATCAAACCCTATGTTGTGACCATTCTTTAGAATCGTCACTTTGTGACGATTCTAAAGAGTGGTCACAACATAGGGTTTGATGGAGGCATAACGGTTTTAGTTCTGAAATACACCCTATCTGGGGATCTGCAAACAAGCTAATTATGATTGACTTTCCCTCCCTATAACAAATCCCTCTGAACAACACATACAATTTTCGTATCCCAAAGGGTGTCGTTGTAGAGAGGGAGCACTGTAATGACATCATGAATATTGATTAGATTATTTGGTATGAACGTAGGACATTTTGGAAATTACGGGATCTGCAGGATCAATTCAATATTACATCCAAGCAACCAGAATATACCCTACAGGAACCGTCTGGTCTGGGTCTACTCTGTTTGCAAAGGGTTAGAAAGGTGTATTTATGGAGTGAAGGGTTAAAACAGTTCATTCACTGATTTTATCGAACCTGTCTATTTATGGCTGTTGACAACGTGTGGTAGCTTCCGCAAAGACTCCGAATTAACCCTTTCCATGTTCTGTGTTCATTCCAAATGTCAATACCTACTGAATATTCATAGACAAAATAGTTATAATAAAGTATGGAAGGTGCATTGTAGTCATTTTAGAAGCTAAAGAAATAGATTATATCAAATTCCATTAGCAAACAGAGCAGACCCTGATCAGATGACTCCTCTAGGAGCCATCTGATCTGAGGTTTCTGTTTGTAAATGCGTGAAAACAGGTTTATATGAGGGAAAGAGGTAAGGCAATGTATTGCAAGAATTTAAATTGATAGTATTAACCATTGTATACATGTAGCTGTGAAAAATGCCTACTAAAATTTGGATTTGTTCAAATTGGACTACAGTGCTCCCTCTCTACAACGACACCCTTTGGGATACGAAAATTGTATGTGTTGTTCAGAGGGAGTTGTTATAGGGAGGGAAAATCAATCATAATTAGCTTGTTTGCAGATCCCCAGATAGGGTGTATTTCAGAACTAAAACCGTTATGCCTCCATCAAACCCTATGTTCTGACCACTCTTTAGAATCGTCACAAAGTGACGATTCTAAAGAATGGTCACAACATAGGGTTTGATGGAGGCATAAAGAAAATACGATGGAAAAAGTTGTTTCTGGAGTCGTGTTGTTTCGGAAACAGTGACATGCGTTGTTGTAAGGAGGGAATCGTTATTGAGAGGGCCGTTGTAGGGAGGGAGCACTGTATGTCCGATCCGCCAACAGTAGTACATGTCCTAAGCGGCTATTCATTTACAAAAATGTATTGAGAATAGGGGTCTTAAAAAACAGGCTGTTGCTTAATACAGAGCGACAGTGATCATAAAGCTCCTATAGAAGCTTTTTGCATTACTTCTGACCTCTATTAAGTTCCATCTGCAACACTGAGCAATAATAAGATCTCTGTTTGGTGACCGCTTTAGCCGGGCTCTACTGTATTAACTAGTCACACGGCTTGGATCCATTCTGTTTGCACATTAGAGCCAGGTCGCAAATGGAGAGTTAGTGGGTAAGATGCATTGGGAAATAAAAGCAATGCAGTAAACCCCGCTAATGCGACCACCTAAAGAGGTACATGTATAAGTCTGGGTGCTAGATGCAGGTGGTAGCTTAATGCAGGACAAAAGCAATGCAGAAAGCTTCTAGAGGAGCTTTCTGCATTACTTTTGTCCTGCATTAAGCAATAACCTTCTTATAAAGACACTCATGTTTATTCATTAAGTGGTCGCATTAGAGGGGGTCTAATGTATATCTGTCACTGCATACAGTAGAACCGTTCTTAATGGACCATTAAAGGGGGTTAAATCTTTTGGGGTTGAAACTGGCGGTACCTTAATACTTATTGAATTAAATGCAGAAAGCTTCTACTGGAGCTTTCTGCATTACTGTTGTCCTGTATTTAGCTGCCACCTGCTTTAAGCGCCTTTGTTCAGTAAATCAGTTTGGTAGCTCAAACCATTCTCCCTTACTGACACATTCTTGCGCCTCTGTAAAACTCATTCTTTGAAACCTATAGAGCAAATGCTCTATTTATCACAATGGTTTCAAAACTACACAATTCTGAAACCTTTGTGATAAATAGAGCATTTGCTCCTTAAATCCTTAGGAGCAAATGCTCTATTCATCACAATAGTTTCAAAACTACACAATTCTAAAATTCTCCTTTTCTATAGTTAGTACTCCTTTTTCGGTAGATTAATTAAAAAATGTTGGGTCTAAAAATAAATCTAGAAGGAAAAGGGTTAAGACAGGTTCTACTGTATATCATCTATTCAAATATTTATTACTGATACTTCTTAAAGGTTCAGGAAAATGTCGGAAATGTATTTGCAGATAGAATCAAAGAGACCAGTCAAACACTTCATTTGTCAGAGAAGAATGATAATTATTAACTGATATACGCCATAAAATGACTGGCTATGTTAGCATGACGAATGGTAGGTGCAGTAAACCCTCTCTATGACGGCCACTAAATTACATCAAGTATTTTGTGTTAAAGGCAGGTGGCTGCTTAAAGCAAGGTGAAAGTAAAACAGAGCGCTCCTAGGACTTTCACCTTGCTTTAAGCAGCCACCTGCCCTAAGTACCAATTAATTAACACAATTTAGTGGCCGTCATAGAGAGGTTTTACTGTATACATCAGCAGTTATATGTGTCGCACTTTACTGTACCACCTTAAGTTTTTATCTCTTTCGCACTTCGAATTCATTCCAGAGGCAAAACACATTTGCGTGATTCTGAAGTAAAACAAAACGCCCACAGATAAAAAAAAGCAAGTTTTCAGGGCTTAGCGCCCAAACTACTGCGACAGGTTTTTTTTAATAAACAGCTACACAATTGCTGCTTCTTTCAGTTTTCATATTTTTGTTTTCATCAAACCAATGACTAGCGCGTTCAACAGTTGGATTTCCTCTCATCGGAATACACAATAATCGTTATAAATATTGTCAAAAGTGTACATGTAATATCATTAGAGATGATTGTCTTCTGTCCTCTCGCAAATGTCACCCTTGTATACAGTATGGACTCTACCAACAAGCAATGATGGACTATTACACTCTGAAAAAATCAGTGTTGAATGGGTTAATTTTCTTTCCCTAATGGGTTTAACACTTAAAAATGATGTCCTATTAACTATTTCCCTGTTCTATGTTTATTCCAAATTCTAAAACAACATACTGAATATTTCTGGACAAAAACGTCAAAATGAAATATAGAAGGTGGAACATTGTTGCGATGTTGGAAAGTAAAGAAACACATCATTCAAATTCCTATAGGAGCCGTCTGATCTGTGTCTACTCTGTTTGCAAATGCGTGAAAACACGTTTATATGTTACAGTTTTCACTTACTTCAGATTTGTTCTATTGACTGAACCCTCACAAAACTTGGATCCTGATGAGACACCGATAAATTCGGCGTCTCATCTGGATTCCAACTGTTTGCAAATGGCAGGTAGGTCTCGCTTAGCAGGTAAAACGTTAACAAGAATCACTAATGTCATTTGAAAACGGTGTAGACCCAGATGAGAGGGCTCCTAGAGAAGTCCTCTTATCAGGGTATGCACTGTTTGTCATGTTACGCTTTTCTTTAGAATTTGAACTGTATTGTATTGTATTTGACACTGTGTATTACTCCATGAATATTCATGTACGAAGTAATGCCATCGTGAATATTAATTAGATTATGTTTGTTACAACAGCACATGGACACGGGGAGTTTTAGCCATGACAAACTGTAGAATCATGTGTACTGTATATCATAAGCAAACAGAGCAGACTCTGATCAGACGGCTCCCATAGATCTACTCTGTTTGAAAAGGCATAGAAATGCGTATTTATTGAGTAAGGGTTAACATGTATATTACAGTCAAACCTTCGAACATTTAGTATAGAAATAATTTAGACACTTTTATGCAAGTGGCTGCTTAACCCATTCGTTCCTAGTGACGCATGTGTGCGCCTCTGTAAAAGTCACAGATTGAAACCAATGTGATAAATAGAGCATTTGCTCCATAGGAGCAAATGCTCTATTTATGACGATGGTTTTAAAACTGCACAATTCTAAAATTCTCCTTTCCTATAGATAATGCTCCTTTTCGGTAGATTCATTCAATGAGATAAGGTCAAAAATAGTCCAGGAGGGAATGAGTAAATACATGGTGAAAGGCATGCATAAAACTCACAGAGGAGTCTTATGCATGACCCACCATGCATTAAGCTACCACCTGACTTAAAGAACAATACTGGTACGTATATGAGTGTTCGAATAATCGAGATTAATGAAATTTGGCGCCAAACGAGTATTTCATTTTCCAACTAGACAACGTATTCTGTAGAACGCTGTGTCTGATCAGAGTGTACACCGTTTGATAGTGTCTGGTTGCCCTATTGCTCGCGATGACAGCAATGTGTTTAACCTTTGGCATGTTGAGTAAATTATTTTTACAGAGCTTTCCACCCACTACATTTTCAAAATTTTAGCTACAATCAGTTTGTCTACCTAAATGCAATCAGGGTGTAAAACAGTTTTGATCTTGATGAGACGCCGAGTTACTCGGTGTCTCATCTGGATCCAAACTGCTTGCATAGGTATTCACTCATTCGCCAATAGCAGGCTAAAGGTTAAGGATTGGCTGTATGTTGTTAACAAGAAGTGTTTGTTTCCAGACAATACTATTAACCATTGCAATTTATTACACAAAAATATTTATTTCATTCATTAGTTCTGTCTGTGTCAGTGAATATCTTACAAAAAAGGCCACGTGTGCAGACTATGGGTTTCATATTTTTATCACACTTTTAACAACCGAAGGTAATGAAATATACCCATAATATATACATGTTCACATCTCTCAATGCTGTAATCGTACTATATTTTATTATAACCCCTTTAATTCCCCGATAGATCAAACTCAAACGGTTTCCGATCAATAACTGATAAACGGCTTGAAGTAGGATCTTCAAACTTGCTAGGTCAAACCTCACTAGGTCTAATGTCAATGTCACCATGACCTTAACTGGTGAAATGGTCTCCGATCAATAACTGCTCATGGGTTAGGCTTAGGATCTTCAAACTTGCTGTGGTGATTAGTCAAGACCACTAGATGACCCCTATTATTTTGATGTCAATAGGTCTAAGGTCAGGGGTCTGGAGGTATACACCTTTTACAAAACATCTTTGTCCTTGTTATCAATATATTTAACCTGTTTTATTGTGCGACTAACCATCCGTTTGTTTTGGTATTTATCGGGAAAACCCCTAGATTTCCAGTCTGTCATATTCATATTGCAAATAAACTGGTTTCACATCAAGTCAAACTAAATATAGTTTGTGATATTTATTTAATACTTTACCTCATGGATAGTCAGGGTAAAAATTATGACAAGATGGATATTTATTAAGAAATGTTTTATAGCGGCATGTGAAAAGAGGGTATATTTGGTTTGGTTTAAAAGCCAAATGTATTACATTTTGCGTCGTTATTACATTTTGCGTTGCAACACTGCTGTAAGATAGCGATGTTTCCTGGAATATAATGTGATTCTCCAGTTTCTGTCATGGTAATAAACATTGGTTCATAATACCAATATAAAACCGCATGTACAGTATAAACTCGATTATTCGAACACTAAATCAAGTAATAGTGTCGGTCCTAAAGACATGTGACAGCTTAATGCAGGGGGAAAGTCATGCAGAAAGCTCCTCTAGGAGCTTTCTGCATGACTTTCACCCTGCATTAAGCAGTCACATGCCTAAAAAGGTATTAATTCGTCATTACTACAATTTCGAAGTACCGAGTTTTTCTGTTATAACTACTCATAGTGTCATTATGTTTTGTACGTATACCCATCAGGTGCTGGGTTAACCCTTTCGGTGCCAAATTTCTAATAGTCGTCTGCAACACCAAGTTAAATCATTCGGTAAAATAAGGAAATGAGATAAATAAATGCAAATTTCAAAGGAATAAAGCACATATATAGAAATAGAGTTTGAGACAAAAAGATCAGACGCCACCTTGTCGTGGTGCATTTATGAGGCATTGGCGATGAAAGGGTTTAGATTCAAACCTACATAACGTAGGAGTACCTGACCAAGCAGCTCCTAAAGATCTGGGTTTTCTCAGTTAAGTCGTGGAAAAGAATAAAAGGCGTTTATATGATTTAATAGTTTAAACGTCTAGACTTTGTAGCAGTTACATGTAATAGAGTTTAAAGCAATTGTCTGTGTACAAGTTTAGAAAAAAAATCTTAACTAGATTTCAATTTCATTTAGAAATGCAGTAGAACCTGTCTTGAGCGGCCATTCCTTTATTGAAAAGTCTTAAAAAGCAGATGGTTGCTTAATGCAGGGCAAAGGTAATACAGAGGGCTTCTATAAGAGTTGTCTGCATTACATCTAACCTGCATTAAGCTACTACGTGCCTTGCAGTCCCATAATTAGGCATCTTTTTGATGGCCGCTTAACACATTATCCCCTAGTGACGCATTTTTGCGCATCTATAAAAGTCACTTTATGAAACCATTGTGATAAATAGAGCATTTGCTCCTATAGGAGCAAATGCTCTATTTATCACAATGGTTTCAAGCTACAAAGTTTTAAATTTTTCCTTTCCTCTAGTTAATGCTCCTTTTCGGTAGATAAATTCGAAGAGGTTGTGTCTAAAAATAGCCTAGGAGGTAATGAGTTAACCCATTCCCTGTTCTTTGTTTATTACAAGTTTCATTACCTGGTGAATAATCATGGACAAACTAATTATAATGAAACATGGAAGGTGGAACATTGTAGCCATTTTAGAAAGTATAGACACAGATCTATCAAATTATTTTAGCAAACATAGCATACCCAGATCAGACGGCTCCTATAGGAGCCATCTGGTCTGGGTCTACTCTGCTTGCAGATGCATGAAAACACGTTTTATGAGGGAAAGGGTTAAGACGTGTTATAGAGTAGCATTCGTTTGACACTGCTGTATTCCCTAACAAAGATGCCTTTGACGTTCTTGCAAACAAAGTAAACCCAGATCACCTGAAGGGACAGTCTGATCAGGATCTGCTCTAGATGATTCTGTAATGATGTAGATTTGTTCTCAAGCTTTTGATTGGTCAGATTTGAGTTCTCAAGCTTTTGATTGGTCAGATTTGAGCCAAAGGCTCAAATCTGACCAATCAAAAACTTGAGAACGAACTCAGACTCAGCTAAACGTTTTATAAGCATGGACCCTGATTCTTCAGTTTCTGTCATGGTCAAACAACCATGTATTGATATACCATTATACAAATTCCGCTAATTAAAATCCATAATATCATTATTGTTAACCCTTCCCCCCCCCATTATAAACGTGTTTTCACGCATTTGCAAACAGAGTAGACACAGATCAGACGGTTCCTGTAGGAGCGGTCTGATCAGGGTCTGCTCTGTTTGCTAATGGAATTTGAAATATCTGTTTATTTAATTTCTAAACTGGCTACACTGTTCCACCTTCCATATTTCCTTATAGCTATTTTGTCCATGAACATACAGTAGGTATCGCAAATCGGACTAAATACAGAAGAGGGAAAGGGTTAAATGAATATTCACTAAGTGAAGGGTGAGGTAGTTATATGTTGTATGTATGATGCTATGATATAAATGATCAGTTTCATATGGTTTTAAGAATACAAATGTCATTAAGCCTTTACTTCATGAATATTAACCCATTTGCTCCCAGTGGATTCTTCCATGCTTATATATTTGATTAGTCCATTTTTTCTAAGGGGTGCCTGGTCAAAATTTTCAATTTCGTTTTGTTTTATATTGAAATTCCTATCAGCAAACAGTGTAGACTCTGATCAGACGCCGCATTATGCGGCGTCTAATCAGAATCTACACTGTTTGCCTACGTCACATATATGTGATCGTGGGAGCAAATGGGTTAATTTATTTTTTATAATGACGAATTGTATAGCCATGACCATATCAATGTTGTTTCATTATCAAAAAGAGCAGACCCTGGGCACATGACTCCGTCTGGTCTGAGTCTACTCTAGTTACAATGGCGTAGATAGGCGTATATATGGGCTAAAGTGTTAAAGCCACGGAATATACAACACATGACATAACATCCATGTTACTAACTTAACCCTTTCACCGCCGCAGTCGCATAAATGCTCCACGGCAAATAGTGCAGTCCCAGATCAGACGCCGCCTTTTCAAGGCGGCGTCTTATAAGGGACTTCACTATCTGTCTCAATCTCTATTTCTATATATGTGCTTTATTCCTTTGAATATTGCATTTATTTATCTCATTTCCTTTTTTACAGTAAGGTATAAAGACGTGAATAGCAAGCGAAGAGTTAAGGTGGGTAGTTTATTTAAAAGTCCAATTATAAACACCGTGAAATCGCATAAATATTTATTTGGTGTTGTGGATCTGTTACGGTAAGATACATGTATATGTTAAATTGCTTGATGTGTTTGGTGAACGAATTTTCGACGGCTCATAAAAAAACTGAAATCTTTAATTTGACATCTTATTGTATCAATTGAAACACATGATTTTAGATTATAAAAAAATGTTATTGAGGTATATTTATAGATGCAGAATCCATACACGTTATCCGCTGCAATTATTAACCTTATCTACATGTATCATACACACTCATTTTCACGATTTTGCAAACAGAGTAGAACCAAGTTAGAAGGCTTCTGTATGAGCCGTTTGATAAGAGTCTGCTCTGTTTGCTCATGGATTTATATATACCAGGTTCTACAGTTTTTGTTTTTACCATATACTATTACCATTTAATACTTTATCTCATATAAACGTGTTTTCACGCATGTGCAAACAGGGTAGACCCAGATCAGACGGCTCCTATAGGAGCCGTCTGATCAGGGTCTGCTTTGTTTGCTAGTGGAATTTGAAAGGTTTGTTTCTTTTCTTTCTAAAATGGCTACAATGCTCTATCTTCCATATTTCGTTGTAACTATTTTCCTCATGAACATTCAGTAGGTATTAAAATTTGGAATAAACATAGAACAGGGAAAGGGTTAAACATTTTATATTCATGGTGTTATCAATTCACGCATAAATGTATATTAGGAAAAGGATTAAAGTGGGCCCTGTAATGTAGCAAATGAGTATTAAATGAAACGTTACTGTATATTTTAACCATTTCATTGCTTAATTGTCAACTAGGCTATTCCAAACTTCAAACAAGTCGAGCTTACCATGAATATCCAGGGTTAGTGTCTAAGAATAGTATAACATGACAAACAGTGCAAACGTTGATGAGAGGGCTCCTCTTTGGGCTCTCTCATCTGAATCTAGATTGTTTGTTATGGGCATTATTTATTCGTGCCCAACATGGAAAGGAAAGGGTAAATATAAAGTAAAACCCCTCTAAACCGAACTTTCAATCTAGTATAAATATCGGTATTTGAGACATATGGTAGCTTAATGCAGAGTGGAATCATGCAGAAAGCTCCTCTATGAACTTTCTGTATGACTTTTACCCTGCATTACACAGCCACCTGTCTAAGAAGTATCTAAAATAGTCTCTATTTCCAGTTTAGATGGGTTTTACTGTATTGGCTTTCTACTCATATAAAACAAACTATTTGAATAAGTGGCATCAAATGTAATTGCTTGTTTTGCATAGTTATTATTTTGATTAGAATAATAGACAACATCTTGCATACCTTTCTCATTTTATCTCTTGTTCGAGACGCTGCTCCATACATATTCGAAAGACAAGACATAAACAATTCTGTCCGTTGAGACCACGTGAGTATTATGCATGTCGAAAAGGTCAGACGGATATAATTCATCTTTCGTGGTCTCCATCAAACATTGAATACCATGGGAGTATCGATGTTTCCATATTTTTTTACAGTGAGGAATTCTCTCTGTGTAAACGAGAATGTCATATAAAAGTGCTTGTATATGTGTCCCGATACTCTTGCGACAGCAAAGATATGTTTTAAGTTTCAATATTTTAAGCTATTGACATTTCCATAATTGTGAAATCAGAATGCAGTCGGGTTTGATATTTGCAATCATAACTTGCCATGCGATATCTACATCAATGTTGCTGAAAACATATATCCAGTAAAAATGGAATTGTCTGGGTGGTAATGTATATTTATTTGTAAAAGAACTAGTTGTCACATGTTCATGCTGAGCATGTAACATTTGTTACACGTATCCCTTCCTGTGTGTTTAACCCTTCGCTTGCTAGTCACGTCAATATACGACCTACCTGTAAATAGTGAAGACCCAGATGAGACAGCTCCTGCAGGAGCTGTCTCATCAGGGTCTGCACTATTTACAAGTCGATTGTGCAACCAGTTCACTCCACAGCAGAGATTGCACAGCGAAATACTTGTACACAGTGAAGATATATGTAAATATACAACAGGACATGGGTAAAGAAGAAGAAATGTATTTTGAAATTCAGCAAGCGAAGGGTTAAGTAAAGGATGGTGGGTCAATAATCCCGGTTACACTTACTGTTGTACATGCTACTATAACTTATATCATTAGTCTTAACCTTTACTCCAAAAATACGTATTTCTTCGCCTTTATAAATAGAGCAGATCCAGATCAAACGGCTCCTATAGGAGCCGTCTGATCAGGATCTGCTCTGTTTGCTTATGAACTAATATATGTCTGATTCTACAGTTTTGTCACGGTAAAAATCCCCATGTTAATAGTGCCATTACCAAACTTCCGTTCATTAATATTCATAATATCACTTTTTTCTGACATGAATATTCATGAACTATATAGTTAACCGTCCTTCTGATGATGATATCATCATCATCCCCATCCGTCATTTACTAATTAACCCTTTCGGCACCAAATTTCTAATTGTCGTCTGCATTCCAAGTTTGTTAAATCATTCAGTAAAATAAGGAAATGAGATAAATAAATGCAAATTTCAAAGGAATAAAGTACATATATAGAAATGGATATTGAGACAAAAAGTGAAGTCCCTGATCAGACGCCGCCTTGAAAAGGCGGCGTCTGATCTGGGACTGCACTATATTAGTTATACAGTTCTTTTCCAGGGTACATGACGATTTATTCCCGGCTGAGGAAAATCATGTTGCCCGAGCCGTCAGGCGAGGGTTACATAATTTTACCAGCCGGGAATAAATCGTCATGTACCCTGGGAAAGAACTGTATAACGAATTTATTATACTGCAAAGTTTTACGGTTCGGATAATTTATATAAATCCATTATGGCATGTTGAATCACTAAACACGCTAATTCCTCTAAAAGCGCCCCAATACATTTATTTCTACCCGAAGGTAACCGAAGTGGTGCGGATTGTATTTCATCGACGTTCGTGTGATTATAAATGGCTGGACGATATAATAACTCCTCTAAAAACTGTTTTATTGGTCATTTCAAACAATGATATTTTTTTAATTCATTCCTGCATTGTTTTCTTTACGTATCAATAGTTGTCTATTATGAATTTTGCTATTGTTTAGCCGAGTCGAGAAGTTTTGGTTTCTGACCATAATATGTGGGGCCTGCCATGGGGGATTTCTATGTACCCTGTCAGCTCACAGGGTACTTGGACTCATGTACACGGCTAGTTAACCAATCAGAAGTGAGGATTTTACTTTGCAGTATAATAACATGTATTTGTCGTGGTGCATTTATACGACTGCGGCGGTGAAAGGGTTAAACGTCCTACTTGTACCCATTATATGATTTATCATATCATCAGCACTGTGTTACCATTTAAGTGTAGTAGTGTCATATAACCCAATATATATTATCCAATATTTATTCAGTTAAAATTGTTTTCTACGCCTTTGTACTATTTATATTTCGTGTTCTGCTTTGATCAGCTTATTATCTTTTATGTACACATACGTAGATTTTCATTATACTCAAATGCGACCACTTTATGAATAAACATATGTGTCTTTATAAGCAGGTGATTGCTACATGCAGGACGGAAGTAATGCAGAAAGCTCCATATGGAGCTTTCTGCATAACTTTCGTCCTACATTAAGCTACCACACGCCTTTAAGACCCGGAAATATTCCTCTGTTTTTTTGCGTTCGCTTTAGAGGGATTTACTATACTCATATACAGACGTACAGATAGACCAACTTATTTTGGAACAAAACATGACCTACTCTAATGTAAACAAAACGAGGCGACTATGGTCCTTCCTATTTTTTAAAGAACTTCGCAAGCCGCAACCCTTCAATATAATTGTCGTGGTGCAATGGATATGTATCTGGGCTTGCATGCGGCGAGTCTCGAGTTCGATTCTGACCAGTGGCCAATATTTTTTTTATTAATTAATTGTCCATGGAAAACAACAATAAATATAACATATAATAATCAATAACAAAATATTAACATATAATTGAAAACGACTAAAAATTAAAAAAAATATATGATTACAAATAGCAAATCATTTTGTTTTAAAAAAAGAAAACTGAATAACCTGGGATTCGAACCCACGACCCCATGTTTGCAAGACCAGATACATATCCACTATACCAAAGCCCAGTATATTATTGGTGGCAACTTACTACATTATGTTGTCTGGTCCTATATTTGTGTTCTGTTATGTAAACAACAAAATAACAACAAGTCTCAATATAGCGTGGTTTACCTGTATATGTTGATAACGATATCGCTGTATTTGGTATCTACTCCACATTATAGTGCTCCCTCCCTACAACGGCCCTCTCAATAACGATTCTCCCCCTACAACAACACATGTTACTGTTTCCGAAACAACAAGGCTCCAGAAACAACCTTTTTCCAACGTATTTTCTTTCTGCCTCAATCAAACCCTATGTTGTGACCACTCTTTAGAATCGTCACTTTGTGACGATTCTAAAGAGTGGTCACAACATAGGGTTTGATTGAGGCATAACGGTTTTAGTTCTCGAAATACACCTTATCTGGGGATCTGCATACAAGCTAATTTTGTTTGATTTTCCCTCCCTGTAACAATTCCCTTTGAACAACACATACACTATTCGTATCCCAAAGGGTGTTGTTGTAGAGAGGGAGCACTGTAACCCCTATCTCGCTGTAAAAACATATCAGTTCAAATATGGATATGGTGCAATTTTGACTATTTGTAATGCGTCCACACATTTAATAAACTGTGGACCAGGTGCCGTTATACAGCTTTTGAGAAACTATTGATCAAGTGTCTACAACGGATTCTGTTGAGACGGCGAGTTTTTCCTCATCTCACCTAGATCCAAACTAATGTTGAACCGGCTATCAATAAAGGTATAATTATGGGTATGTAAGGCAGCTTTCTGCATTACTTTTGCTCTGCATTAAGCAATCATCTGCTTTTTAAGACTCCTGTGTTCGATAAATGAATTGCCATTTAGGACAGATTTTGCTGCATTTTCAAATGAGACTATGTTCGTGGTTAACGTTATAAAGGTTTGCATTATACATGGAACGGATCGTTGAACCTTTAGCCTGCTAAGCAAATTATTTTTACAGGATTTTTCACCTACTGCATTTCCAAAATAAAAGCTAGATTCATTTTTTCTACCAAATGCCACCAGGGTGTCAAATAATTTGGACCATGATGAGACGCCGAGTCTCATCTGGATCCAAACTGTTTGCATAGGTATTCACTCATCCGCCCACAGTAGGTTAAATGTTTATAAACAGTGGCATTTCAAGAATGTATCCTGGTGTAGTCGAGCTCTAATATTATGCATGTATCATAATTATCTTAAAGTTTTTTAAAGAGTAATCGCTACATATTGGGTTACATACATTGTTGAACGATACTTGCTGGTTGTCGTTGAAATTATTTCTACCGTCATCGGATTTTTTGTGTGTGCATATATCATTTTAATTAGATTGTAAGGTTAAAGTCATTTCCCTTTTGAAAATTGCAAAGATAGCTTGAAAACAGTTGCAAGCAAGGTGCGACGCTTGAAACTGTTTCATTTCAAAGCAATGAACGGGGATTACGAAATCCCTAGTCGTCCACTACATGCAAATGAGCTTCTGTGACGTAATATCCACGTGACGTCTGCTCGCTAGAGAAAGTAAACAAAAACATGACGATATCTTCGGAGAACAAAATAAGGGACAACGGTCCTAGTCAAGACACACAAAACGCTTAACCTTTAGCCTGCTGAGCAAATTAATTTTGCAGATTTTTTCAAAATTCAAGCTATGATCAATTTGTCTGCCAAAATGCAATTGGGGTGTCAAACGGTTTGGATCCTGATGAGACGCCGAGTTACTCGGCGTCTCATCTGGATCCAAACTGTTTGCATAGGGCATCCCGCATCTGTCCGCAGCAGGCTAAAGGTTAAACCGAGAAATGTGGAGAATATGGAACCAGTTGCTGGCATCTTTTTTCAGTTCTAGTTTCTCTTTAGTTGTTTGGTCGCACTTAGCGATGCATTCAAAAATAGAACAGAATTTATGTTTAAATAACAGTCCATTGTTATGTGATTCACAGGCATCATGCACGCCAAATTTAGATTTGTTTCCTGCTTGATCCGCGATATTTTCCTGTGTATTTATTGAACAAACAATAAAATACCTCACGTGTAGCCATTTGAGGACTAATTATGTGTAGAATTTAATTCATTATAAAAGGATTTTTACGTTAAATATGTGTTCATATATAAGTACATAACAGAATGCCAAATGAGTTGAATGCGCTCTCCGTGTTCTAAACCAATCAGTTGCCACTATTCTGTGTATCAATACAGTAAAATATCTATTATATATTCGGGCACTCAAGTATCATTATCAATCTTTAACCCTTTCCCTCATATAAACGTGTTTTCACGCATTTGCAAACAGAGTAGACCCATATCAGACGGCTCCTATAGGAGCCGTCTGATCAGGGTCTGCTCTGTTTGCTAATGGAATTTGATAGATCTGTTTCTTTACTTTCTAAAATGGCTACAATGTTCCACCTTCCATGTTTCATTATAACTAGTTTGTTCATGAATATTCAGTATGTATCAAAATTTGGAATAAATACAGAACAGGGAAATGGTTAAGACAAATGGCAGCTTAATGCAGGATGAAAGGCATGTAAAAAGCCCTTTCTGACTAACAATGTAGTGAGTATACTTACATCAAGTTATCCGTCCGTCCGTCTGCCTGTCCGCGCTAACAACTCCTATTTATGTGACTGAATATGAGAACAAAACATCTTTTGTTCTCATAGGTTTAATGTGGCTAATTTTCATGTTATGTGGCTGTTTTTTTAAGAAAAGAATAGCCACATACACTCAATCCGTAAGAATGTCCGTCCGTTTGTCCGTCCGTCCGTCCGTCCGTAGACACAATGTGCCTGGACAATTACTCGTTTTCTGCTAATGCAATTGAATTGAAACTTCACATACGGAATAAACACGATATTATTCAATCTGTTTTGGGTTATTCCCCTTTTTCATATTTTCTTGTCCGAACGGATAATTACTCCTTTTCTACTGATACAATATGAAACTTAATAAGCATGATAAGAGCAAGTACCATGCACAAGGTCATTAAATCTAGCACCAGTAGTATTTTAGTTATTTTCCTTTTTCATTTGGGACTGTAATATGGGTATTTGGTGTCGTGAACTCTTTCAATCTGTTTTCAACAGATTTCAGTGAACCTTTATACACATGGTCTCTATAAACTGTGCATGTCACAATATTCATTTGCCTGTCTTCAGGATATATGGAGTTACCAGCCTTTGAACGTAGTTGTAATGGTTTACTGTTGTAAAGGGGTGTTTGTGAACTTGTGGTACGAACTATTTTCAGTTTTCATCAGATTTCTATGACAGTTTGTACAATGGTCTCTTGAAAGAGTAGATGGGCATGACCTTATTCTTTTCAGTATCTAACAATTTATACATGAGTTACCTAGCCCTCTCGATTTGAACCAAATGCATAGCTTGTCAAGTCAAACAAAATTGTAGATATTCATTCTACAGTTGTCAACATAATCCAAAAATGAATGTTGATACACATGACTCTTGCGGGTACATTTCAGGTTGGGGAGTGTGGTGTGTGTGTGTGTGTTGGGGGGGGGGGGGGGGGCAAACAACACAATTTACTGGTACATACCCTTGACATCGATGAGTTTCTCAGTGCAGACCCTGGTCAGTACGCCCTCTGATCTGGATATGCACCATTTGACTGTGTCATATAAAGGAACACTGGGCACCAACGTGTTAATTGCGAGGCATTGTTGATCCTAAATAACATAACACTGCTTTGAATTATTGCATTGACATTTGTCATTAATTGAAAATGACATTATCATCGCTTTATTTGTCTTTCCTATCTGTGCATTATGGCAACCTATTTATCACATTTAATGCACACGCATTCATTCCATAACGTTTTCAAACATTGAGCTAGACAACAGCTGTGAGCACCAGTTGTAAATCAAGGTAACGGCTCATCTTATATAGCTGCTTTAATCAAAATGTTTTAAACCTAAAACAGACCTTATACGTTAATCCTTTCCTTCATATAAACGTGTTTTCACTTATTTGCAACCAGAATAGACCCAGATCAGACGGATCCTATAGGAGCCGTCTGATCAGGGTCTGCTCTGTTTGCAACTGGAATTTGAAAGATCTGTTTGTTTACTTTTTAAAATAGCTACAATATTCCACATTCCCCATTTCATTATTACTATTTTCCCATGAATATTCAATGGGTATGAAATTTTGAATAAAAATAGAGCAGGGAAAGGGTTAAAACACATGCTTTTTTTTTTATTCTTTCCTGATTTTAGTCCTGCAGCTTATTTCGATCACCACTCATGGTACCAGTGCAACTGAACGGACGTACTTAACCCATTACCTCATAGGCTAGTGTTTGGATCCAACCACTTTGAATATAGGAGCAAATGCTCTATTTATCACAATGGTTTCAACAGGTGACTTTTGCAGAGGCGTCAAAAGGCGTCAGTATGAGGGAATGGGTTAACCCATTCCATTATAGACATTTTAGATCTACCTTCTTTGAGTAAATCTTCTGTAAAGGAGCATTAACTAGAAAAAATGAAAATCTTAGAAGTGTATATATGTTTAACCATTATGATAAATAGAGCATTTGCTTTCATATGAGCAAACGCTCTATTTATGGCTGTGGTTTCAAAACGTGACTTTTACAGAGGCTTCAAAATGTCTTAGTATGAGAGAATGGGTTAAGATGTTTGTTATTGTTGTCTGGTAGGTTTCACTGAAGAAGCATCACATGCATTTTACCGTATTTCACTGTACCAAATATGATACGAAAGTGTTAGTGTTCATGATTATACGTTTCTATCCGCTCAGCTTTATGAATTGGTTCCACAATTTTTACTGTTGTGGATTTGGCTACTGTGGTGCAACTCGTTTGAATGTTGATGTCAAGTTGAATATGTACATTATATGAGCAAATTAAATTTAGCGATGAATTATGTTTGTTCCGTTTTATTCGCAGTCAACCTTTTAGTATTTTGTTCAATATCAAATGCATACAGACAGGACATGTGTCTTCAACTGGATCAAATTACGGTATGCCACTTGAAATAGAAACGTTTTTCATTTGGATAATTTAAGCCTTTGTCAGAGACCATTTACACTGCCTGATAATAGTATGTGTCTAGACATATCCCCAATAGAATGGTCTCATCTTTCACTAGACATTATGTAAAACCATTGCTGCTGGAATAAACCTACTATATGGTCGTATTGCAAATTTGCTTCTACGTCTGTGCGATATCTATATACAATGCATATGTCCAGAGAGAGAGAGAAAGAGACAGAGAGACAGAGAGAGGGGACAGAGAGAGAGAGGGAGAGAGAGAGAGAGAGAGAGAGAGAGACAGAGAGAGACAGAGACAGAGACAGAGAGAGACAGAGAGAGAGACAGAGAGAGAGATAGATAGAGAGAGACAGAGACAGAGAGAGACAGAGAGAGACAGAGAGAGACAGACACAGAGACAGACACAGAGACAGACAGAGAGAGAGAGAGATAGAGAGAGAGAGAGAGAGGAGAGAGAGAGAGAGAGAGAGAGAGAGAGAGAGAGAGTCAAAGTCTAGTAACATTGTGTTATATTCTGCAAATACGCACTGTGTGTGTTTTCTGAGATTACTGTCACATATATTACATGTACCACCTGTTCAAACTGAGGCTTCCTTATACAGTAAAAACTCTCTAAGCGTTAACTTTAGTATAACTTGAACAGAAGTGACAGTTTAATGCAGGGTGAAAGTCACGCAGAAAACACCTCTAGGAGCTTTCTGCATTACTTTCATCCTGCATTAACCCATTCCCTCAAAGGCTATTTTTAGATCCAACCTCTTCGAATGAATCTACCGAAAAGGAGCATTAACTAGAGAAAAGGAAATATTTAGAATTTTGTAATTTTTAGAAAGGCGTATTGATGGAGGAAAGGGTTAAGCAGCCATCGCCCTAATATTATCTAAATTCTTCTTAACAGCAATTCCGGTTTAAAGGGGTTTTACTATATAGTCTGTTACACAATACTCGCATATGTGGTAAATTGTAAAGTGAACGTTATTTCGTCTTCTTCGTTTTATTCAGACGTTTGTTTATGAGACTAGTTGTTTCAATGCATATAATGAATCAACATATACTTATATGTCTTGATATATGAATGTCTGTTATGTATACTGTAATATAAAGTAAAATACTTAACTCTTTACTCCACGAATATTCACAAACGAAATAATGGCATCACGAAAATTAATTAGATTATTTTTTTTATTAAATGGCATATTGACATATGAATGTGTTGCTAAAGCAGATTCTGGAGAATCAGTATCCAAACGTTTTAGTTGAGTCTGGGTTCGTTCTCAAGTTTTTGATTGGTCAAATTTGAGCCTTTGGCTCAACTCTGACCAATCAAAAGCTTGAGAACAAACTCTTGGTTCAACTAAAAAGCTTTATAAGCATGGACCCAGATCTATATTATTTCAAAAGCAAACAGAGCAGAACAGACAGGATCCGTCTGATCTGGGTCTATTCTGTTTGCAACGGCATAGAAAGGCGTATTAATTGAGTAAAAAACACTATTAACCCTTTCGGCGCCAAATTTCTAATTGTCGTCTGCAATGCAATGTTTGTTAAGTCATTCGGTAAAATAAGGAGATGAGATAAATAAATGCGAATTTCAAAGGAATAAAGCACAGATATAGAAGTAGAGTTTGAGACGAAAAGTGAAGTCCCTGATCAGTCGCCGCCTTGAAATGGCGGCGTCTTATCTGGGACTGCACTATTTGTCGTGGTGCATTTATGCGACGTCGGCGGTGAAAGGGTTAATCGTTAAAAGCTTGGAACAGGTAATGTGTCTCGGAATAACGATCCCAGATGCTACAGTGGCAATGACTTTGTTTGGTATTTTATATAAAACATTGTTCTGTGTTAAATAAAGTGATACCATGCGATCAATAGCCTACAACCATATCGCTCATGCAATGCCCCATTAACATTTCAGCGGATCAGGACATGCATTATTTGTTAGGAGGATAGTAAAAAAAGTTCAGATGCTAATCTGTGTCAAACTGTTGATGAGGTAACACATTTCAGCTTTCGGCTTTACCCAGCTAGCACATGCTGACACGTGATTGTAGCTCATTTTAAATCAATTTCAAAAAGTTGGTGGGCATTGCGAAGATTGTCTATATAATGCAGTAAACCCTTCATATGCGACCACCTAAAAGATGTATAAGTATGGGTGATAGAGGCAGGTGGTAGTTTAATGCAGGATAAAAGTAATGCAGAAAGCTCCTGGAGAGGTTTTCGTGGTCGCATTAGAGGGGTTCTACTGTACGACGTTCTCCGTATTATTAAACTTCGCATCCTCTGAACAGGAACGTAGTCATTGTAGGCAGGTTTTTTTAGTTTAATCATATTTTATTGTAAATTGTCAACAATATACAAACATTCATGAACACAATATACAGTTAAATCATGTAGACAATACTTTATGTATGTAATACAGATGACAATACAAAAGGGTTGGACCACAAGTTTTACCAACATTAGAAATCGTCCCGTCCCTAGATATCATGGTATTATCAGATTAAACCAACCGGAAATAAAAAAAAAGGCACTAGTAAAAAGCAGACATCAGTTATGCTCAACCCAAACTGAGGCAGGTGACTGCTTAATACAAAAGTGAAAGTCACGCAGAAAGTTCATTTGGAGCTTTCTATGTGACGTTTACGTTGCATTAATTAAGCTAACAACCGTCTTAAAGACCGGCACATACACTAAGTTGAACGTCTGGTTTAGATGGGTTTCAAGTACAGTTGAACTTCGATATCTCGAACTCGGATAACGCGAACTTCGAGATAACTCGAACTAAAAGTTCGGTCCTTCCAAAATCTTACAATACATAATTGCTCTGAAATGTATCACTACGCATATCTAGAAACACATTTCACAGCTTAATGCAGTTCTACAGTAATGATGAAAGCTCCTGCAGGAGCTTTCAGCATTACTGTAGACCTGCATTAAGCTATGAACTTGAGAAATTTTCCAGATTACAAATCGCTTAACTCGAACATCTGTTATCTCGAACTTATTTACATAGTCCCTTGAAATTCGAGTTATCGAAGTTCAACCGTACATGTTTGTATTTCTAATACTGTAGATACTTGAATTGAAGTCTGTTGTTATGTTCACAGAAGAAATTGCATTATTTCATGCACGGAACACCCGGGAAGAGCCACCTACCTACCGCAAACCAACAGGAGTGCCTACTTACATGGAAAATCCAAAATGCCCGTACATGTACCGGCATTCAAACCACAGCAGTGAGGGTCTAAGTAGTTGCCAGTCGGATACTATAACCACTCTATCACTGAGGCCACATGTGGTCTGTTGTATGCTCGTACAACATATTTCAGGTGACCTCCGTGATCATTGTAATCAATGTGGAGTAGGACCATGTTCATACTAACCATAACTATGTTGTAAACTATTATATCTACTCATAGTTGGGTCAGGCCCCGAGGTTATAACACGTTTTACTTGAGTCTGAGACCATTCTCAAGCATCTGATTGGTTAGATACTTGAGAATGATCTCAAACTCAGGCGCAGAGGTTTTATAACCTTAGACACAGGTTGCTTTTTTAAATACGCTTGTGAGAAACTATTGCGTGGGTGTCAAACAGCTGGGATCTTGATGAGACTCCAAGTCACTCGATATCTCATCTGGACCAATCGCTGATAGCGGGTGAAACCATTTGGGTGGTTTTGGTTTATGAAGTATCTGGTAATTAATTCTTCACTTGGCTTCAGTTATACATGCAAACTAACTTTTAAATAATATTATGTCAGTATTTCTGTTTTGTTATTTAAAGAGGAAGTCCCTACAATGAACGCATATTTGTAATAATAGTATAGCTTGGTATTTGTTATGCTCAATCATTATTATGAAGATTGTCGATTTTAACTTATATCGGAAAGTTACCCTGTGATACAAAATAGACCTATTTCATCAATACTTATAATTTTTGTTCTACGACAGAGTATTATTGGCCTTTTCCATTCAAATTTTCCGCGTTTCGCCGATGCTCATCTGAGTTTTGTATACAGATATTTTTGAAACGCGTCGAATGTATGGTCTTCCCCTTAAACACCAGATAGTATAAGATCAGGTGCTCAGTGTTTTTTCCTTAAAAAGACATGTGCAAATAATGTTAACCCAGATCAGAGGACTCCTGAAGGAACCATCTGATCAGGATATGCACTGTTTGCTGAACCCATCATTGTCATTTACTTATTCCAGCAAATGTCTTGTTTGCGTTGCCCCCTTCCACATGAAAATTGGATTAGTTCCAAAGTTGATCTCGACGGATTTCCTATGATGTGCGAATAAATGGGTTAACTTTTCCGATTATAAAAAAGAACACAAAAAAAAACAAGCAAAAAATAAATTTGGTTTGATGATTGCTTTTAAATCTTTCCTCCATACAAACGCTATTGCAAACACCCTACCTATACCGGGTCAGTTCGCGTATGGACTTATAATAGATCTGACTCTACAGTTTCTACCAGTCCCAAACATTCCTTTATACATATGCCATCATAAACATTCAGCATATAATTATTAGTGATGCTATTAGGTCTTACAAGAATTTTCAACAGAGAAAGCGGGCATATATGAATGTTATTGAAAGGTACAGTAAAACCTCTCTTTAACGGCCATCAAATTACATCAAGTATTTTGTGTTTAAGGCAGGTGGATGCTCAAAGCAAGATGAAAGTAAAACAGAACGCTCCTATAGGAGCGTTCTGTTTTACTTTCACCTTGCTTTAAGCAGCCACCTGTCCTAAATACCAACTAATTAACACAAATTAGTGGCCGTTATAGAGAGGTTTTACTGTAACTGTAGAATAACAAGGGCGTTCCAGAATTACATTGACATCTGCTACATACAGTAGAACATGTCTAAGCAGTTATTCATTTATTGAAACTAGGAGTTTAAAAAACAAGTGGGTGTTTAATGCAGGACAAAAGTAATGCAGAGAACTTTCTGATTTACTTTTGATCTGCATTAAGCTACCACCTGTCTAAAAGACCCCATATTTATAACTCTTTTCTAATGGTCGTTTAAGAGAGGTACTGCTTGAATATGCTAATGGTATGTCATAGAAAACAACTGACTGTAAAAGAGAAGCAATGTATCTACATGTATTGATTAGACACGCTAAATCCTCAATGCCAACCTTACTAGAATATACTAATTTGTGTGTTTTAGTACTTACAATTACAATTAGCCAACAGTGAGCAGAAACGGACGTAAATCAACACAAACAACAAAACAAAACTTACACCGCTGTGAAAAATAATATACAGTAAAACCTCTCTATAACGGCCACTATACTGTGTGTATTTAGGGCAGATGTCTTCTTAAAGCAATGTGAAAGTAAAACAGAACGCTCCTATAGGAGCGTTCTGTTTTACTTACACCTTGCTTTAAGCAGCCACCTGCCTTTAACACAAAATACTTGATGTAATTTAGTGACCATCATAGAGAGGTTTTACTGTATACTCATTGATGTAACTTTGACGACTTCCGATGAGATAAAGCATTTGAAAGACCTATTGATCGACGGTGTCAAACGGATTGGGTCCTGGTGAGACGCCGAGTTACTCGAAGATGAATGAAACTGCAATTCAGATCGCAGATTTTGGATAAAGGTTGGGATATACTGATAGGTCAGCATCACGGCTTTATGATATCGACATTCTCGTATACAGTAGAACCTGTCTTAATCGGTCATCAACAATTAGAGATCTAATTACTGGATTGTAAGGTAGGTGATAGCTTAATGCATGTCAAAAGTAATGCAGAAAGCTCCTACAGGAGCTTTCTGCATTACTTTTGCCATGCATTAAGCAACCACATTCGTTTACAGACTCCTATGTTATATAAATGAATATCCGTTTACGACAGGGTTCTACTGTATACATGCAGTCATATTATGACGTTATGGTTGTTGTTTTCTTCATGCTATCACCACTATATTCAATAAAAGCGCTGTTT
The DNA here is from genome assembly GCA_963576725.1 of Azorinus chamasolen. Taxonomy (NCBI): domain Eukaryota; kingdom Metazoa; phylum Mollusca; class Bivalvia; order Cardiida; family Solecurtidae; genus Azorinus; species Azorinus chamasolen. The sequence continues at coordinate 94,178,118 of OY755235.1, read as the reverse complement.
CTGCAAATTCATGGATAAAATATGTTCATGAAACACTCCTGATAGAATCCAGCTATGCAGTCATCGAAAACTCACCAAAACTGCCCTAACGGACGCCGTTCCTAACGTTGACAATTTACCACCGATCTTGTCACTTTCATCACTTGAGCGCTGTTTTGTCCCATAACCCATAAAGTGCGGGAACCGAGTCTATAAGACCTTTGCTACCAACACCTTCAAGCTCACCTTTGATACCAATTCTGACAGTCGCGCACAAATATCTGCGATCTCCCAAATAGTCGTTGGTGTCATATTATCTTGTTTAACAGCTCTCATATGTTTTGAATAAAGACAATAACGGCATTGTCGCTGACGTTGACATTTGCACACATATGTTTTGTTTGTTATGCAAGAAGCACATGTTGTAATTGGAACACAGTTCTGGAAATCTTACATCTTTTCGGTGCCAAATAAATTTTATCTGCTAAGATTATTGTCTGCTTAAGGTTTCAAATTGTCGTTTCCTTCAATGGCTTTTCCAAAACTAATCAGTGTCAATCTGTTTGGATCTTGAGGAGACGTCGCGTGTTCTGGATCCCATCTGTTTGCAAAGGTTATCACTGATTCACCTAACTACACCGACTAGCAAACAAATAGTTACTATGGCGACATGAATATCAACATTCACATATTCTAACATCACACATGTTGTGACTTGTAATTGATTGAAGATTAGTTTTGGTAATTTTGGTAATGATTAACCCATTCCCTCATATTGACAACTTTTGACGACTCTGTAGAAGTCATTTTGTGAAACCATTGTGATAAAAAGAGCATTTGCTCCTATTGGAGCAAATGCGCTATTTTTCATAATGGTTTCAAACTACAAAATTCTAAAAGTTTCATTTTCTCTAGTTAATGCTCCTTTTCGGTAGATTTATTCAAAGAGGTTGTATCTAAAAATAGCCTATGATGTAATTAATTAAAAACAACAACAAACAACCAAACAACAGCAACGTATTAATAAATGCACGACATCTTGGCAGTGGTCTACGTTATTATGGAGCGCCCCTAGTACACCGCTATATGGAATGCATTGGATAAAAAACATTGCAAAACGTTCCTTTGTCCTCAGATTTGTATGTGTGAATAGTCTTATTAGTGAATGTTATTTTTTATTTCAGATAAAGTGAAAAGGATAATGTTTCAGGCAATTTAAGGTAATCACAGGCCTCTATAGTCTGATTTTTTATATGAGTTTAATTAGCTTTTGCGGGTTTCTATTGGGATATATAAACAGCCAATGCAAATGACATGATCAAAGGACCATTCACATGCTAAAAAATAATCACTTAGTCATTTTCATAGTGATTTCATTCAGGAGTCTGTAATCATGATGTGTCGCCAAGTTCTAAGTTATCGTTCTTCAATTCAGGAACATTCTAAGGCATGTACAACTTAGAAGCTTCATAGGTAACAGTATATAGGAGATGTGTTTTATGTAAAAGTATGCTTTATTGGAATACAGTAAAACCTCTCTATAATGGCCACTAAATTACATCAAGTATTTTGTGTTAAATGCAGCTGGCTGCTTAAAGCAAGGTGAAAATAAACCAGAACGCTCCTATAGGCGCGTTCTGTTTTACTTTCACCTTGTTTTAAGCTACCACCTGCCCTAAATACCAACTAATTTAGTGGCCGTTATAGAGAGGTTTTACTGTATTGTGAAGAACTGGGAAATATTAACCCTTTCAATGCGGGTATCTAATGTTCTTTGTTAACCGTGTTGAACAAGATGAGATGGTTCCTTTTTCGCCAGAGTCTGCAGTTTGTCCCTGAATGCTCACGTTAAACTTGACCTCTTTGAATTTTGGAAGAGTGCATTTCAAAATTGAGCGTTGAATGTGTAAATCGTGTCTGAACTTGAACTTTATAAACAAAATAGCCAAATAACCATGGTATATTTGTTACTATTCAAAACTTGTCCAATAAAATAATGCTTCAAATTGCATTGATTTACAATGTAATACATGTAACTATGTTGCACCATTGCTGTGTATGCTTGAACTTGTATGGTGTGTAGATTGTCTGGAAAATGGGCCTTCATCAAGTAAGGTGAACCCAGACTAATACTCAGGGAGCCAATAGTGCTTACCGTGCACCCCTCCCCCTAGACTTTTTTTCATGGGTACCAAAATGTTCAGAAAAGTGTCCTGAATCAGAATCGCGAATGTACTCAAACTTAAATTCTTTTAGGCTATGTGTATTTTAACCGTTTCCATGGCAACCCCCCAGTTTTCGTAATGATGACCCATACCTACAAATTCGCCCATATCACAGCCAGTTTTTGTCCTAAAACTATAAAACTGATACCAAATGGAAGATAAGACATTGTGCTTTTATTTCCAACTTGTATTTTTTACATTATCTTATTTGCATACTCATGAATATTAATGAGAACATTAAAAATAGTAAAAAAAAGTATAGAAATAACGTAAACCTTTCATTTTTTTATCCTACAAATATCAGAAAATAACTTCAAATGCAGTTTAACATGATGACAAACCCCCCAGGAAACAAAATATCCAATTTGAGGACCATAGCATTAACTTTAAGTACCATTTTCACCGTTTCCATGGCAACACCCTAGTTTTCGCAATAATGCCCCGTACCTTCAAAATCGTAGATACCACAGCCAGTTTTTGTCCTAAACCTATAAAACTGGTACCAAATTGGAGATAGGACATTGTGCTTTTATTTCCAGTTTTTTTTAAATTACCTTATTTGCATACTCATGAATATTAATGAGAACATTAAAATAGTAAAAACAATGTAAAAATAACGTAAATAATGTAATCTATTCACTTTTTATCCTACAAATATCAGAAAACAATTTCAAATGCAGTTAAATATGATGACAAAATCCTCAGAAAACAAAATATTATATTTGAGGACCAAAAATTTAACTCTAAGTAACTTTTTAACTGTTTCCATAGTAACCATTCATTTCACTCTGTTCACACATTTTTGTTAGTCGACACCTACCTGCAAAAATCTTCCATATCACAGGAAGTTTTTGTGCTAACTGTATAAAACTGGTACCGAATTACAGCTAAGACCTTGTGCTTTGGTTTAAAGGCTATACTTAGGAATTACCTTATTTGCATATACATGAATATTAATGAGAATAATTAAAAAATAGCAAAAAATACAGAAATAACGTAAACCTCTCAATTTTTATCCTACCAATATCAGAAAACAACTTTAAATGTAGTTTAAATTGATGACAAAATACTCAGAAAGCTAAGTATCTAAATTGATACCCAAACAATGAACTGTAAGTAGTATTGTAACGGTTTCCATGGTAACCGATCCTTTCACAAAATTTGGAAATTTGACATCCACCTGTAATACTCCGCTAGATCTCAGTTATTTTTGATGAATCATGAAATCAATTGTTACAAACATAGATATGAGACATTGCTTTAATAGTAAATATTACTTTTCTGATATAAACTAATTTGCATATGTATGAATATATATGAGAACAGTAAGAGATGTTGAAATTTTCGACAGACACCAGTCTTTCTCTTATAAAGCAAACAGAAATGCAAAATGGTTAGCTAAAGTTTACTATGATCACTGAATATCACCAAGATTGTTAGATAAATAACCTTGGGACAAATCATATAGCACTGATGGTGATATATCTGTTTCCTAGGCAACCTCATTGTTCATATTACAGAGTGTTTAAATACCTGCAACATACAAAGATATTGCGGCCTACTTTGGCGATAATTATAAATGATATAAACATATACCCGGTAGTTGATGTATGAATCTTAATGTTTGGTTCACTTTATGCAAATTACCTTATTTGCATCCTCATGAATATTAATTAGTGATAAGAAAACAAAGAGTTGCAATATTGAAAATAACATGTTCGGCAGTATGCCGAGCACAACATTACACCATGCTCCAAATATAGCTTGCAATAATAAATGTACCTTTGGTGATGAATAAATAAACTTGATGTCTAAAACTGTTACCAAAATTACCATGCACTGCTTCCATGGTAACTGTTGAAAGCCAAGTACTTATGGGACCCCAAACAATCTTCTGTTATTGTTTTTAAAGTGTTAAGAAAACAAAGAGAAACAATATTGAAAATAACATGTTTGGCCGTATGCCGAGCACAACATTACACCATTCTCCAAATATAGCTTGCAATGATAAATGTACCTTTCGTTGATAAATAAATGAATTGTAATTCTAATACTGTCTAAAAGATGTTTAAGGGCATGTATACATCTAGAAAAGGTTAATCCCACTCTCTGCTTTAAAACACCTTTACAAAAAGCTTCTTTGAGTATGCCAACTCAACCAAAATAGATGAGTGATATCTCACTTAAAAAAAAGTAAAGTACCTAGTTATAGTCTACTTTCAGTCCGAATGACCGCTCAGCCGACTGTACATTTACTCTCCTGGTCATTGAGTCATTGGCCTACAATATTGAGCACTGCTAACATATGGCGCAATCATGCAGCCGCAGTACCGGCGAGTGACCCTCACAGGTACCCATTTTAACCCCTGGGTGGAGAGTATGTGCCTGTGGGAGACACGGAAAAGCATCTCTGAAATTTCCGGGAGGGACCGGGATTTGAACCCCGGACCTCGGACTGATAGTCAAGCGCGTTACCACTAGACCACCGCCACTTAACCCTTTACCAGCTGAATACCCTTATTATAGGCCAAAATGTAATCATTTCTGTTGATTGACTGTCAGAGTTACATGTTGACAACCATTCTTCTCTAAAACAGGTGGGATGTCTGGGTCGGGAAAGTGAGATCTCTTCCAAAGTATCAACTGGTAAATAACTCGTCAGATGTGCTGTGTTAAACAGGTCCTACAAGGGGGTAATGTTCCCATATAAACATTGCGAAGTGCATCTGTTGGCTTATCTCCACACTTCTCCTTAATCTTAAACAATGTCAATTCATTCACAGTGTGAAATCTAGTGTTGCCATACATTGCACACATACATTGCACACATAAATTCATCCAAGTCTTGCACAAGATCTCCAGACACATCCCAAGAGTTGCCCAAACCTGCTTATGGTTTTATAAACATTGACTTCTTTTCAATGGTCTTAATGGGTGTCAAATGTTCTCAGCCATTTAATGCACTTGTAGAACCACAGCCACAGTACAAATGGGGACCCAGAAGTGCTGATCGGTAATCTTCTGTGTTTGCTTGGGCAACTTCTCACATGTTTATTATTTTTTGATGATTGTTTGAGCCAGTATCAAACAAGACAGTAACACCTTCAAACCTGTTAATGTATTACAGAAGAAAGAAGAATATATCACTGTCTGGAGTTCGAAGATGAACAGATTTGTAGCCTTGGTCCTTTGCATACATGGTGTAAAGAACGATCCTTGTATCAGTTTCTTCCTGTGTTGAATTCAGGGCATCAAGACTGTTTCTCACTGTTGATATAAATTCTGAAGGGTGGTGATCCCCCGAAAGCAAACATTGCAACACAAAAAGAGAAAATTGCAGACTCGGTTTTATTGAGTCTGTTCATGAGCAGTAATTGAAAGTGCAACACTGCTCACGCCCCCTAGCACCGGCTTAAGCGGTATTCAATTTTCAGAACAAGAAGTACTGAAATTCATGATCTCGAAGGATCAGAAGGTATAACAACACTGAGAACTGGTAAGCCTCACCGTCATAGATGTGAAAAAGCATCTCTACCTTACAGCTTCTTAGCGTAAGGAATCAAGGAATTGTAGCAATTATTAGTGGTTCACAAAGACCCAATATGCAGATTGATATAGGTGAGCTGATGAAGTATCCGCTGACACCAGTTCCCTTCGGTATTGGCACGGCTGATGATGGCTTAGCAAGACAGACAAATCAAAGTGTCTTAAAACACATCACAGACTTACCAGTTCTCGACAGATGATGGTATATCAAATGTCGAAACAGTCTTGATTCCATGAATTCAACACAGACTTTATGGGCTTTAAAATCACTGATACTTTAAAGAACAATAACAGAAGGTTGTTTGGGGTCTCATAAGTACTTAGCTTTCAACAGTTACCATGGAAGCAATGCATAGTCATTTTGGTAACGGTTTTAGACATAAAATTTATTTATTCATCACCAAAAGGTACATTTATTATTGCAAGCTATATTTCGAGCATGGTGTAATGTTGTGCTCGGTATACTGCCAAACATGTTATTTTCAATATTGTTTGTCTTTGTTTTCTTATCACTAATTAATATTCATGAGGACGCAAATAAGGTAATTTGCATAAAGTGAACCAAACATTAAGATTCATACATCAACTACCGGGTATATGTTTATATCATATATAATTATCGCCAAAGTAGGCCGCAATATCTTTGTATGTTGCAGGTATTTCAACACTCTGTAATATAAATAATGAGGTTAGAATGGTTGCCTAGGAAACAGATATATCACCATCAGTGCAATATGATTTGTCCTAAATTTATATATCTAACAATCTTGGTGATATTCAGTGATCATAGTAAACTTTAGCTAACCATTTTGCATTTCTGTTTGCTTTATAAGAGAAAGACTGGTGTCTGTCGAAAATTTCAACATCTCTTACTGTTCTCATAAATATTCATACATATGCAAATTAGTTTATATCAGAAAAGTAATATTTACTATTAAAGCAATGCCTCATATCTATGTTTGTAACAATTGATTTCATGATTCATCAAAACAAAAATAACTGAGATCTAGCGGAGTATTACAGGTGGATGTCAAATTTCCAAATTTTGTGAAAGGATCGGTTACCATGGAAACCGTTTCAATGTTACTTACAGTTCATTGTTTGGGTATCAATTTAGATACTTAGCTTTCTGGGTATTTTGTCATCAATTTAAACTACATTTGAAGTTGTTTTCTGACATTAGTAGGATAAAAATTGAGAGGTTTACGTTATTTCTGTATTTTTTGCTATTTTTTAATTATTCTCATTAATATTCATGTGTATGCAAATAAAGTAATTCCTAAGTATAGCCTTTAAACCAAAGCACTAGGTCTTAACTGTAATTCGGTACCAGTTTTATACAGTTAGCACAAAAACTTCCTGTGATATGGAAGATGTTTGCAGGTAGGTGTCGACTAACAAAAATGTGTGAACAGAGTGAAATGAATGGTTACTATGGAAACAGTTAAAAGTTACTTAGAGTTAAATGTTTGGTCCTCAAATATGATATTTTGTTTTCTGAGGATTTTGTCATCATATTTAACTGCATTTGAAATTGTTTTCTGATATTTGTAGGATAAAAAGTGAATAGTTTACATTATTTACGTTATTTATATATTGTTTTTACTATTTATAATGTTCTCATCAATATTCATGAGTATGCAAATAAGGTAATTTAAAAAAACAACTGAATATAAAAGCACAATGTCCTATCTCCAATTTGGTACCAGTTTTATAGGTTTAGGACAAAAACTGGCTGTGATATCTACGATTTTGAAGGTACGGGCCATTATTGCGAAAACTAGGGTGTTGCCATGGAAACGGTGAAAATGGTACTTAAAGTTAATGCTATGGTCCTCAAATTGGATATTTTGTTTCCTGGGGTTTTTGTCATCATGTTAAACTGCATTTGAAGTTATTTTGTGATATTTGTAGGATAAAAAAATGAAAGGTTTACGTTATTTCTATACTTTTTTTACTATTTTTAATGTTCTCATTAATATTCATGAGTATGCAAATAGATAATTAAAAACCGTTGGAAATAAAAGCACAATGTCCTATCTTCCAATTGGTACCAGTTTTATAGTTTTAGGACAAAAACTGGCTGTGATATGGGCGAATTTGTAGGTATGGGTCATCATTACGAAAACTGGGGGATTGCCATGGAAACGGTTAAAATACACATAGCCTAAAAGAATTTAAGTTTGAGTACATTCGCGATTCTGATTCAGGACACTTTTCTGAACATTTTGGTACCCATGATAAAAAGTCTAGGGGGGGGGGGTGCACGGTAGGCACTATTGGCTCTCTGAGTATAAGGAAGGTTTTTCAGACATGGTGTTTGATATTACTAAAAAAAACTCGCTTGTAGTGAGATGAATATCCACAATCATGCACCAGTTGACAGCTAGAACTACTCCTATGTCGAAAACTAATATAATAAGAGACACACCATTGTGATGCATCCTGAACCCTTTACCTGATGAATATTAATGTCAGAAATACTGAAGGCATGAGCATGAGTATTAATTAGTTGAAATGTTATAATGAGCATTATGGAAAAGGCAGATTTGCCCGTGTAAGAAACGGTAGATTCTGATTTATATTGCGCAAAATGCAAGCAGTGCTTACCTTGGTCAGACGATTCCTACCGCAGCAGTTGAACTTCGACATCTTGAACTTCAAGGGGTTAGTTCGAGATAACGGAAGTTCGGGTTATCTAATTTCTGATCTGGACAATTTCTCACGTTCACAGCATTAAGCTGTGAAATGTGTTTCTAAGTGCATGTATGCGTAGTGATACATTTTACAGCAAGTCTGTATTGAAAGATTTTGGTAGGACCGAACTTTAAGTTCGAGTTATCCCGGAGTTCGAGTTATCCGAGTTCGAGTTATCCGAGTTCGCGATATTGAAGTTCAACTGTACATGTATGAACACAGTAGTGTTTGACCATGTCAGATGCTATACAACCATATCTATATTATCCCATAAGCAAACAGAGCAGACCCTGATCAGACGGCTCCTATAGGAGCCGTCTGATCTGGGTCTACTCTGGTTGCATATATAGGTGCAGAAAGGCATACTTTTTGAGTAATATACAATTCATGTTTGCATAGGTATAGAAATGCGTATTCATTGTGTAATATACATTTCAAACTGTTTAGACCCAAATAAGGCATCAAGTTATTAGCTGTCTCGTCGATGTTCATACTTTTGGATATTTCTTTAACCCCCCCCCCCCCCCCCCATAGAAACGCCGTTTCACACCTTTTGTCAAGCAGCGGTCGGAAGGAGCTGTCTGGTCGAAGTCTGCTCTATTTGCTTATGCAATTTTATAGGTCTGATTTTACAGTTTCAATCATGGTAAAATATCATTTTCCATGTTCCATGTTATTGAATATGTCCATGAATATTCATGAGGGGATAAATTCTTGAATAAATGATAAAGAGTTAGCCATTTATTATAGAAATGCATCCGATATCATATTATACAGACACTTATTTGCTCTTTGGTCTGAAGGAATATATGTTTCCCATTCTAATGTTTGCCTATCGATCACAATTTTGCAACACAGTAGAACATATCTTAAGCGGCCATTCAAGTATTGAACATAATAATCTTAACAAGTAGATGGATGCTTACTGCAGATCAAAATTATTGCAGAAAGCTCCTATAGGAGCTTTCTGCAATACTTTTGACCTGCATTAAGCTACCACCTGCCGTACATGCCCATAATTAGACCTCTTGTTGATGGCCGCTTAAGACAGGTCCTACTGTACTACTCTTGGAATGGAAATTTCATTTGATAAATGTTATACTAATTGTGAGTCCGTTGGGACTAATTCGAATATAACAAGTTATTGGCTTTCTATAGAATGTTGCGCTTCAAAACGTGAACATCCAATTATTTGTGCAACATGTGCCGTGTGTAACATCTGAAACACAACAACTAATTTAGGTTTATCAATAACAGATGTTAGCCTTTTATCATGATTGGAAGAAACAAATATTTTGCAAACGATGCAGTTTCTTGTTGATTTATTTCGTCGGACAATCGATAAGAATGGGTTCAAAGACGCTTCTGTTAGTGTTATATTTTCTTTGCGCATGGGCATTATGTCTAGTATGTACACAAGTCGGAAATGTCATGCATGCAGTTTATAAATAGATTGTCTCCCTTGGTTTTTAATCCGACTAGAAACCAACCAAATTGTAATTAGTTTAAGTTTGTAAAATACACTGGATCAAGTAAGTGGTATCACGAAAACCGTTTATATGGAGTTTCATAACGGTCTACGCTTAATGGTAATGCTCTATGTTTATTATAATAATCTGTGATCACCGAGTTCCATTTGATTTCATTTTTAAAACGTGTGAGTTTTAATTGCTTGTGTTTGACACAATAAATTAATCTCGCAATGTTGAATGGAGTCAATAATAAACTGAATGTAAATTGTATGGACAATGTTCTACTACTGGTTTGTTTGAAACACAGCTCATCATGTATGACATACAACTCAAGTATAATTGTAAAAACACATGAATGACAGACTCAAGTGAAAATGCAGGAGAAGGCTCCTGAAATGCTCAGGAAAGCCATATTTCATTTTGCGTCGGGGGGCCTGAACCCCCCACAAGGGGCCTAGGCGGCCCCCTCGACCCCCGCCAATTTTCCTCTTTTTTCAGAAACAGCCATTCTCACCCCTGGTTTATACCAAATTTAGATACCTACTGAATATTAATTGCAAAATAGTTATGATAAAATATGGACGGTGGAACAGTGTAGCAATTTTATAAAGAAAAGCAACATAACTATCAAATTCAATCAGCAAACAGAGCAGACCCTGGTCAGACGGCTCCTATAGGAGGGTCTTCTTTGCTTGCAAATGCTTGAAAATGCGTTTATATGAAAGAAAGGGTAAATACACGTTAAAAGTAAAGTAAAGCTTGCAAGAAATCGTGGTTAACTCCTCATTATATGAATATCCATGGGAGAAATGAAATTTTGTTAACACTTCGCTTGCAATTGCGTCAATATACCTACCTGTAAATAGTGAAGACTCCTGCAGGAACTGTCTCATCAGGGTCTGCACTATTTACAAGTTGATTGTGCAACCAGTGCACTCCCTAGCAGTGATTGCACAGCGAAATACATGTACACAGTGATTGTAATTATACAACAGGGCATAGGTAAAGAAGGAGAAATGTGTTTTAAAATTCAGCAAGCGAAGGGTTAATTGCAGAAACTGTAGAATCGCTAGACTAAGTATATTAGTTCTTAAGCAAACATGGCAGACTCGGATAAAACGGATCATCGCGTGGACCGAGTACATGTATATAGGCATTTACAAACAGAGTAAACCCAGATCAAATGGCTCTGATCAGGGTCTGCACTGTTTGTCATGCGATTCATTTTCTTCAGTGATACAAATCAATGTTTGACTATTTTTTCTGACGCTTTGTTCATACTTATACAGTAAACCACTCTAAACATGACGTTAAATTTGGTATAAATATCGGTCTTGGAGACAGGTGGCAGCTTAATGCAAGGCAAAAGTCATGCAGAAAGCTACTCACGTTGCATTAAGCTGCCACCTGCTTGAAAGTATCTTAATTCTTCTCTACTAGAATTCTGGTTTAGAGAGGTTTTACTATAAATCGAAATGTAAAATCTAGAGTAGACGACCTTTTCTAGCGAATTAGTTTTGACTAATATGTCATAGTAAGATAACAGTGTGTGATTCATTGCCTTCTATCATGATTACACATGATTTGCTCAAAGTATAGAAAAACAGATAAAATGATATTTACGTTGTAATTGAATAATGCTAGATAAAAAGATGAATGGAAAATCTCGGCTTGACAAAGGACCAGAAACAATAAGAGACAATATATGTTCTGTCTAAATTCTAAAATATATTCAAAGGTGTACCAAATCACAAAGAACTGGACAGTGCTGCCATACCATCCACCGTAAAACGTTACATTAGTTACAATTATACATCCTGGTAGCGCTTGAACGAACGCGGGTAAAAAGTGTATTGTCATTTTGCAAACACAGTGAAGACCCATATCACAGACCACATTGAGGGGTCTTCTGATCATGTTCTGCACTGTTTATCATTTAAAAAAATTCTCGCAAAGTTTACCATTTTATACCGAATGGACTCTATCATGAAACAGGTAAACAATATTAGAATATTCCACTCTAAAAAGTCAGTGTTCCCTAAAGCGCTTTTTTATGCATTTGGGAACGGAGTAGACCCAGATCAGACGGCTCCTATAGGACCCGTCTGATCAGGGTCTGTTCTGTTTGCTCATAGTATAAAATAGATCTGATTCTATAGTTTCTGCAATGACAAAAAAAAGTCATGTGCTATCATATAAATTAATCTGATTAATATAGTCATGTTAATTCATTTAGTATAACTAGGTATTGAAGTTTTCAAACGGTCATTACCTGGTAAACAAATGCTCTGTCAGGGGCGTAGCTAGAGATACGCACTTGCGCACGTACGAAACATCAAGCTAAAAGCTGAACACGTTAGTATGGCTAAAATTGAACAAAAAAACCCAAAGCTTCAACCCCTTCTCTTATATTGAAGCCGTTTGGTGCCTCTGTTAAAGTTACATTTTAAAACCATTGTGATAAATAGAGCATTTGCTCATATTTATCACAATGGTTTCAAGACTGCACAATTTTAAATGTTCCCGGGGAGCATGTCCCATGACCCATATAGCCACGTTGTGTGCATTACATTTGGATTAAGTTACGCTCCTGTCTTAAGCGGGTCAGTTATTAAATACGTTGAACGTTCAGCTGGCGAGAATGATGTGTGCTGGTGGTTAATGACGACTTAATTCAGTATTGAATTTAGACAGGAAGCTCCAAAAGAAGTTTTCTGTAGAACTTTTTTTTATTATACTTTGACCCGTTCAGTATGCCAAACGAGTCACTAACTTTTCCCACACAATTCAGTATTGAATTTAGACAGGAAACTCCAAAAGAAGTTTTCTGTAGACCTTTTCGTTATACCTTGACCCGTTCAGTACGCCAAACGAGTCACTATTTTTTTCCAAACAATATTGACCCAAATGAGACGGTTCCTAGAGGAGCCCTCTCATGAGGGTCTGCACTGTGTCATGTTAGACTTTTCTTTAAAAGTCCCTTAGTATTCACGATAGACTTGGCCTGTTTAAATCTGTGAATAGACCAATGCAAATTCAGGGCTGAAAGGGTAGATCAACCATCTCCGTTTACAGACACACTTGTACATGTTCATAGCCTGTCCGGTTTTTTTTAGATTCTCCGTTAATCCCGGTACAGTAAAACCTCTCTAAACTAGAATTCTAATAGAGAAGAAGTTAGATACTTTTAGGTAGGTGGCTGCTTAATGCAGGGTGAAAGTTATGCAGAAAGCTCTAGGAGCTTTCTGCTTGACTTTCACCATGCATTAAGCTGCCACCTGTCTCCAAGACCGATATTCATACTAAATTCAACGTCCAGTTTAGAGGGGGTTTACTGTACAAGTCTTAGGCACAGTGATAAAATAACCTTTATTTACCAATAAGGAAACATGCTTTTGTTTCTGTTACTATAAATATTTTCCGTAATGGCATTCCTTTTAATCTTTGTTCTATCTTAATGGATGTGTTATACTCGGTATATAGCATTCGAATATTTAAGGAAACAGCGTGTTTTATTTCAGTAATTTAGTTTGAATGTGTGTACGACTTTTGAATAAAAGAGGTTTGAGATTGAACCATCACCTATAATTATCTTTTAACTAAGTGCATGCGTATATCGTCATCTTTTAACAAAGTAGAAACTACACAGTCGTATATCGTGATTCTCTTTTAACTAGGCAGAACTACATACTCCTATTTTTTATGCCCCAAAGGTGGGCATATAGTGATTGCATTGTCCGTCCTTCCGTCTGTCCGTCCGTCCTTCCGTCTGTCCGTCCGTCTGTCCTTCCGTCCCAAATCCGTGTCCGGTCTGTAACTTCTTCATCTATCAATGGATTTCAATATAACTTGCCACAAATGTTCACCACACAAAGACGATGTGTCACGCTCAACTCCCAGGTCCAGGGGTCAAAGGTCAAGGTCACAGGGTACAATTACTTTAACACAAATTTCGTGTCCGGTCTGTAACTTCTTTATCTATCAATGGATTTCAATATAACCTTGCACAAATGTTCACCACACAAAGACAATGTGTCGCGTTCAAATCCCAGGTCCATGGGTCAAAGGTCAAGGTCACAGGGTACAATTACTTTGTAACAAATTTCGTGTCCGACCTGTAACTTCTTTATCTTTCAATGGATTTCAACTTGGCACAAATGTTTACCACACAAAGACGATGTGTCGCTTTTAACTCCCAGGTCCATAGGTCAAAGGTCAAGGTCACAGGGTACAATTACTTTGTCACAAATTTCGTGTCCGGTCTGTAACTTCTTTATATACCAATGGATTTCAATATGATTTGGCACACATGTTCACCAAAGATGATGTGTCGCTTCCAACTCCCTGGTCCATGGGTCAAAGGTCAAGGTCACAGGGTACAATATCTTTGTCACAAATTTCGTGTCCGGTCTGTAACATCTTTATCTATCAATAGATTTCAATATAATTTGGCACAGATGTTCACCAGACAAAGACGATGTGTCGCTTTCAGCTCCCTGGTCCATATGTCAAAGGTCAAGGTCACAGGGTACAATTACTTGTTTATCCGTGAATGGATTTCAAAGGAACCTGGCACAAATGTTCACCACACAAAGACGATGTGTCAACTTCCTGGTCCATGGGTCAAAGGTCAAGGTCATGGGGTACAATATTGGGGGGCATTTGTCACGTGACTGTGACATCTCTTGTTTTTTATATATCGCGATTCTCATTTCAACCAATTAGAAATTACATACTCGCATATCGTGATACTCTTTTAACTAGGCAGAAACTACATACTCGTATATATCGCGATTCTCATTTCAACCAACTAGAAATTACATACTCGCATATCGTGATACTCTTTTAACTAGGCAGAAACTACATACTATTACATAGTGATTCGCTTTTAACTAAGTAGAAACTACTAACTCGTATATCATAATCCTCTTTCAATTAAGTAGAAACTACATACTGGTGTATGGCGATTTTCATTTTAACTAAGTAGAAACTACATGTACTCGTATATCGTGATTGTCTTTTATCTACGTAGAAACTACAAAATAGTTTATCGTGATTCTCTTTCTTACTTCTGATTTGTTAAATTAAATTCTAAATGAAAACCGTGAAATAATGAACGTACAGTATTGAACCAGTCGTTTTTGTACGGATTCTGTGTTACTGAATAGAACTAGAAGTCCCCTGTATTTCCAGTCGGGCATTATAATTAAAGCTACAGTAAAACTCTCTAAACCAAACGTTCAATTTAGTATAAGTATCGGTTTTCGAGACAAGTTGCAGCTTAATGCAGTGCGAAATTCATGCTGAAAGCTCATGTAGGAGCTTTCTGCATGACTTTTATCCTGGATTAAGCAGCCACTTGTCTAAAAGTATATAAGTGCTTCTCTACAAGACTATTCTGGTTTATAAGGGGTTTACTGCACTTTACATCATGGTTGACCTAGTAAACAATCACAGCTAAACAATTTACAACTAATAACCATGTCCGGAAACAGTTTTGATATTTATTTAAACCTATAGAAAATGTAGCATTTGATGGTTTGTGAAGGGATTCCCGTGTAAATATAAGAGGAAATTAGTTTATATTGAAATTGTATGGTGCTGTATACACATGTGGATGAACTTGTTTGACAAAGCTTTGTCGATAACTGGTCATGGTAGTTAAATTAATGTTATTGTGGTAATTTGTTTAATATATTATGTAATATGTTATATAGTTTACATGTTTTTACATTTATTGTTTCCTAATACATTTGTTTTTGATTCATTATACATATGTGACGAGTGTGCTTTTTCTTTATGAAAATCCTCTTATTTGACTTCAATCCCTATTCCCTCCTACTGACGCCTTTTGGCGTCTCTGTAAAAGTCATCTCTTGAAACCATTGTGATACATAGAACATTTGCTCCATAGGAACAAATGCTCTATTTATCACAATGGTTTCAAAACTACACAATTCTACAAGTTACCTTTTTTTACAAGTTACCTTTTTGGTAGATTTATTAAAAGATGCCATGTCTAAAAATAGCCTAGAGGTAATAGGTTAACCGAACGTACCTCAATGGTTCCGTTTTCAAGACCATTCTTATTTTCCTGTGTAGTCTTATTCTATAACGGCCACTAAATTGAATCAATTACCTGGTATTTAGGGCAGGTGGCTGTTTAAAGCAAAGTGAAAGTAAAACTTTAACTAACCACCTGCCTTTAACACAACATACTTGATGTAATTTAGTGACCGTTATAGAGAGATTTTACTGTCTTTTTTCTGAAATATCAGCTTTGGCTAGATTCATTAATGTAATGACAATCTCTATGCATTCAAATTATGGGCGAAATCGACGTAATAAACCTAATTATGTATAGTAATTCGGATTGGTACAATATGATTTTCCATATTTACTTACATCAGAAGGTCAGCCAAGGAACAAATTCGGCGCCACTTGAGCATCTATTTTTGTATTGCTATGAGAGGGAGTTCGTGTTTAGTCTGAAATCTGGATGTTTTAAATAAAACATCTCAATATTTGTATTGCAAATTTAATATTGATATTTCATGTTTCTTCGATATACCCAAAATACATAAGTTAAATACAACCAATCCGTAAGACACGTTTAACCTTTTTAAGACTTATATCTGTCTATTAGCAATTGACTTATCAAGTCAAAACCCTATGATAAACGGAATGACTTTGACATTAATATTTAATACAGTCAGTTATCCACATCACAGCATATGGCGTTAAACATTCAATAAATGCTGCTCCCCCACAAGGCATTTTACACTTGGACTATATTCGCAAGATAGTGGAAACTTTTTCTAAGTCTGTTCAGTAAACACATAAAAATATCATCCACTGATATTGCAACGCACTAAATGTTTGGTGGTCGAACCCGCTGCGGGCGATGGCCACTAGTCATTCTTTTTATGTGCGATGACAGGACCGACATAGTACTCTATGATGATGAACTCCAAACTTGGATATGTGTATGTTGTTCTTCCTGTCTGCCGTATTCCTAATGACTCTTCAGTGTGACCGGCTTCAGAGGTACACGTTTGGTTCGCTGATGTCTTGTGCTGGAATTAGTTGGTATATTTGCAGTACATGCATTTAATCCTTAGTTTCTTTTCTCTTCTATGTTAATTTAACCATGTCTTCCCCTGTTCTATTTCAATACCTACTGGAACATTGTAGCCAATTTAGAACATAAAGAGACATATCTATCAAATTTCATTAACAAACAGAGCAGAACCTGGTCAGATTGCTCTTATAGGAGTTGTCTGATCTGGGTCTACCCTGTTTGCAGATGTGTGAAAATGCTTTTATATGAAGGAAAGGGTTAAAATCCCTGGAGGTAGTTTAGCCATTCGCTATCCAAAAGCGATACTCCCGTTTTCATCATATTTTTAGGTTTGTATCGTGTCATCTTGAGTCCTTTTTTAACATATGAATGTATATATGTGTGTATGTGTGTATTTGTTTGTACTAGTGTGCGCACTTCATTGTTGTGACTCGGCGTTTCAGGCGATCCTTCATAACAATAAAGTGTTTTGCGCAGGTCAGCAGCTTATAGACACTGAAGAAACATGGAATTCTGTCATTACTACCCGCTTCAAAAAAAGGTGTAAGGTGACGAAATTAAAGTTAGAAAGCCATGCCTCGAGGTTTTAAAACACAAATGTTTATTACAATTTAACACATTGTAGCAAGTTGTGCCTCGTACACATGTTATAGTTCAATTTTGCTTTGTGTGAGGAATCTTGTCTATGAACTCTTTTTACAGACAAAACCAGTATTGTCGCATTTGTATATTTGTGTTGTAAACATTTTCATGTCAAGCTAACACGATACTGGATGGGTCTTAAAACAAATTCTACTTAATAATGAAATCCTAGGACTCTAGGTGAATTAAGAAAGCTTCGACAAATTTCGAACTATTAACAGTTATATTGAGCAATATTTTAATAGACAATTTGATGATTGCCCTAAAATCTTCACCAACCCCCAAAGAGAGATCACAGACACAATGTTTCATTGAACCATAGCTGATAGTAATATGCCGGTTAATCGCAGTATTCGGCGTTCCCGATGTAATGATCGACAAAGGACATGTCGTCGTCGACGATTTATACATAACCTTATGGAGACCATACAGTTTAACAAACAGTAAAAGGCAGACAAGGCCAGACATCTGATTAGGGTTTTATACATTTTTTCGCAACATTGTTTTAACTGAATAGAATCATTTTGTGATCTAGAACTTAAAACAGAGTTGACCGTTATCAAATGTCATGTTTTAGCCGAAGAGACTGATTTGGATATACAGTAAAACCTCTCTATAACATCCACTAAATTACATCAATTATTTTGTGTTAAAGGCAGGTGGCTGCTTAAAGTAAGATGAGAGTAAAACAGAACGCTCCGATAGGAGCGATGTGTTTCACTTTCACCTTGCTTTAAGAAGCCACCTGCCCTAAATACCAACTACATGTAATTAACACAATTTATAGTGACCGTTATAGAGAGGTTTTACTATACATTGATTGCAAGCCTACAACTCATATTTTGTCTTTTATCCTAACCCAAAATAAGCCGCCAAATTAGAATTTAATCGTGATGTTTTCTCGATAATCGAACGCGAACATGTACCGATGATCGAGTAAATGGTTGGGTCCGATTCCTAACACTAGGTCATACGTACATACTACACATAAAGAGACACAACCTGGTGTGGTAATATTATATACATGTATTAGTAACCATTCTCTTTCCGTCACGGGTTTGTTAAAAAAAAACGAGGCATGGATTGCTAATTTTGTTGCCGTCATCTTCCATCGGGTTTTCGAAGATTCTAGTAGGCCTATTGGCATAAAATTTGCATTTCGTTCCCGTAGTGTGTATTAGCTGCTGGGTACTGATATGTTATAACTGATCGACAAAGACGGGGCCTCATTTTGTAGAAACTCATTCTTCAAATCAAATTTACACTAAATGATCTAAAGAGAAACTGACCATGTCAAAATCACCGTGACTCACCACGTATAACCAAATGAAAACCAGCGGGAAACACACACGTAATTAAATGCCTATATTTGGAAGCCATACTACGAATGTTTGCGCGTGCTTTCAAATATGGCAGTGCGGCGTAATGATAGCGCGTGCCAAACTCTAAGTTAGTGTTTATTAAGAGAGATAGCCGACGCTCGATCTGGCTTCTTAATCATAATCATTAAATGTTCCCGTAATAAATGTTGTGTGTGCATGTGGGCGCGCGCGCGTTTCATTTGTCGTTTCAATTTGATGTGGGCTTTTCTATTTGCCTTAGAACTATGTTATATGTTTGATACTGTTATGTGATTCAAACAGGTTTCATTAAGACTTATATTAGGAATACATGTAACAGTCGCTGGACTAGCATGTTTTCCTTAAATATATGTTCAATCAAATATGATGTTTTAAACAGAAACACTCTTTACATGTACAACCAAAGTAATTTACCCAAAATGTCATATGAACAGTATTTAACCCCGCATATGAATAACGTGCGTATTGAAAGTTTACTAAATTTATATCGTTTAACCTTTTCCCTTGTATAAAAACCTTTTAACCCATTCCTCCGTAGGCTATTTTTAGACCCAGCCTCTTTGAATGAATCTACCCAAAAAGAGCATTTACTAGAGAAAATGAAAATGTTAGAATTATGTAGTATTGAAACCATTGTGATAAACAGAGCATTTGCTCCTATGGAGCAAATGCTCTATTTATCACAATGGTTTCAAGAAGAGACATTTACAGAGACGTAGAAAGGCGTAATTATGGAGGAAAGGCTTAATTAATTTGCAAACTGAGTAGGCTCAGATCAGACTGCTCATATACCGTCTGACCAGGGTCTGCTCTGTTTGCATTTGACATGATATAGATCTGATTCTACAGCTCTGGTCAAAGCAAAATCAGTCCTTGAAAAGTTACATTATAAGTGTTTAGCAAATAAATATTCATGATGTTATTATTTGTCAGATACGAGAGAATTGAATAGGGAAATGGTTAAATAAGTCATTGTAAACACAAGAGTTGGAGTTAAGTCATCATAACGACGTGTTGACATGTCTGTCATGTCGTTCAGTGGAACTAAGCAAGCGAAGCCAGACCGAACCTTGTGACTAACAATGCGCGGCTGGACGTTGCACAGTATTTGATTTGAACTTTTTCCCAAGACTGATAGAGTAAAAAAGTGGTTATCCAGTAAATTTGCTTATTTACAAAAATATATTATGATAGCAATACATACAACGTCTACCCATATCGTTGATGTTTTAAAATAAAGTATTAAAAACTCTTGAAATCCAGTTAAAACCGTAATAATTCAAGGTTGTTTAAAATCCAATTACATTCGCAGTCACTGTGAAAACTAGTAAAACTATAGTCTCGTTACGTTAGATATACTTCAATATCGCAAAAGGTTAAGTCCAATGTGATCGTATTAATCAGTGGTTCATCATAACGGCGAACCTTATCAGGTATTGGGGGTATTACCTTTAACTTCAATCACATCTTTTTAGACATTTCCTGTTTAGTATTCATGTAAGAAATAACAATATCGTGAATTTTTATCAGCTGATTGTTTTATAATGGCAGATGAACACATGACATTATTTGACTCAATCAGAAGTTCAAGAATCAAATCTGTATTATACCATAAGTAAACAAAGCAGACCCCTATAGAAAGTAGACCCTTATAGAAGCCGTCTGGTCTGGATTTACTCGGTTTGCAAATGCGTGAGAACACGTTTATTTGAAGGGAAATGGTTAAACTCTATTGGTTAACCAATCACCTCATAGGCTATTTTTAGATCGAACCACTTTGAACAATTCTACCGAAAAGGAGCATTAACCAGAGAAAATGAAAATTTAAGAATTTTTCAGTTTGAAACCATTGTGATAAATAGAGCATTTGCTCCTATAGGAGCAAATGCTCTATTTATCACAATGGTTTCAACAGGTGATTGTTGCAGAGGCGTCAAAAGGCGTCTTACAAGGTAGACGTCGCAAGTATACAGATAGTATCAATATAAACTTTCTTAGAATCTTAATATTTACTAGTTTGTTTATTTAGCCACATTTTTGAATAAGTGTCAAATGCAAATGCTTGTTTGACAAAGATTTGCTTCGAATAACTGCATAATATTCTATAGCATCTCCTGTTCAATGTGATTCTCCATACGTATTCGAAATACAAGAGGCGAATTTATCACCCTGATGAAGCTACCTTATGCTTATCGAAAAGATCCGACAAATGTGTATTTTTCCTAGTAAGCGTCAAACATTTGATATATTGAGAGTACCGATGTCCCCAGGGTGTTGTTAAAATTAAGATTTTCCTCTATTTGAAGGACAATGCAATAAACACTGTCTATATTTGTACATGATACTCTATCGAAAGCAAAACTGTTTGTATATATTCCTGAGGTTCGGTATTGGAGAATGTCAGTTCTGACATGACCATTAACATGTTAACATAAATTTGCCATTTGTGATGAAGGCGTCTTAATCCTTTCCCTCATACTGACGACTTTTGACGACTCTGTTAAAGTCACTTTGTGAAACTATTGTGATAAATAGAGCATTTGCCCTTATAGGAGCAAAAAATTAATGCTCTATTTATCACAATAGTATCAAACTACAAAATTCTAAAGTTTTCCTTTTTTCTCTAGTTCATGCTCGTTTTCGTTGTCGGTAGATGTATTCAAAGAAGTTGTATTTAAAAATAGGCTATGAGGTAAAGGGTAAAGAG
Organism: Azorinus chamasolen; assembly: GCA_963576725.1. Lineage (NCBI taxonomy): Eukaryota > Metazoa > Mollusca > Bivalvia > Cardiida > Solecurtidae > Azorinus > Azorinus chamasolen. Next base: position 94,156,408 of record OY755235.1, on the reverse strand, counting down.
ACAAATGTATCTAATGTTGCTAAAACGTCATTCCAAAAAGAACATCTTATTTAGTTATAAAAGGGCTGACTGTTTTCTTATGTTAACAGCTTAGGTAACTATGTAATTTTGTCTGCGAAACGTATCCCGTCTAGTAATAACTAACGCATGCATTGTCACCTGCAAATATTTGAAACATTGTATTTGACATCTGGTCAGAGTCTGCACTGTTTGTTATTAAAAGAAAGTCTCTAGCAGGTTAAAATTACTCATACTAAGTGGACTCTTTAGTTAAGCACACTGGATTATTTAACCTTTCCTCCATAAATACTCCTTTCTATGCCTCTGTAATAACCACTTCTTGAAACCATTGTGATAAATAGAGCATTTGCTCCTGGAGCAAATGCTCTATCACAATAGTTTCAAACTGCAAAATTCTAAAGTTTTACTTTTCTCTAGTAAATGCTCTTTTGGGTAGATTCATTCAAAGAGGTTGGATCTAAAAATAGCCTATGGAGTAAAGGGTTAATGAACTCAGGGTTGTAAGGTCAATAGTCCTTGTAAGACGTCTTAGGGTTGTGATTAGTCTATATCATCTTCTTGATAATATCCTTCTCATCCGCCAGGTGCTAATTAGTGTGCCTACCTTATCATACCATCTATCACAGACGCAGAATGACTGACATTTCAGTGTCGCAACACCATACAACGTCATCCACACACCTTCAATAGATTTGAATGTGTCTTGAATCGCGGCGATGCGTTACAAAACTGTTCTTTAACCCTTTTATTCCATCAATGTGCCTTTCTACGACTTTGGAAACAGAGTTGACCCAGATCAGACGGCTCCTCTGCTCTGTTTGCTTATACTATATAATATAGATCTGATTCTACTCGCGAACACCCCTGTTCTATATAATAATAAGTATAAGTAAAACGTATTCAACTCCGGCCGAAATCTGCTCAAAGTTCGATGGGTTTATTCACTGCGATCGTCCATCGGGACACAGGTTGACTCTGACCAAAATATCATGTGTCCATATGCCATTATAAAATGAATCTAAGTAATATTCATTAAATGCTTGCATATATGTTCATGGAGTAAAAGGGTAAGGTGGAATTTCACCCGGTTGCGACAGAAGGAAACTGACTCCCATATTAGCTTTTGCCTGTTCGCACCTGGAATAGATATGGATTTCTGGGCTTGGTTTTCAATTCATCAAGTCTTTCTCGAAAATGTCTCTGAAAACTGATATGTTTGTTGTTATTTTACCATGGCATTTTCTGTGTCGGGATGGTAGCTGTCGTGTTATGCATGTGCTTTTTCTTTCAATTTCATTGAAATGATATAACTCACATATAGAATAGCATGAATTATAGAGGGGTTTAACCCTTCGCTTGCTGTTCACGTCAATATACCTACCTGCAAATAGTGAAGACCCAGATGAGACAGCTCCTGCAGGTGTTGTCTCATCAGGGTCTGCACTATTTACACGTTGATTGTGCAACCAGTGCACTCCACAGCAGTGATTGCACAGCGAAATACTTGTACACAGTGAAGATAAATATATTTTATATAGTTAATGAATGCTCCTTTTTGGTAGATTTATTGAAAGAGGTTTGGTCTAAACATAGTCTAGGAGGGGATGAGTTAATGAGGGATTAATCATACCGTATTCAAATTCCTCACTTTTATTACCAATCGTACTGTCTATGTTACATAAACTACATAGTCTGATTAGTCTCTGAAGAATTACCATAGTTTAAATTACAGTAAATTGTCTTAATCGGCATGAGGTCTAATTATGGTTCTGTAAGTAAGGCAGGTGGTAGCTTAACGCGGATCAAAAATAATGCAGAAAGCTCCTATAGGAGCTTTCTGCATTACTTTTGTCCAGCGTGAAGCAAGCTCTTGCTTTTTGGGACTACTATGTTCATTACATCAATGTCCGCTTAGGACAGCTTTTACTGTATTGCATTAAAAGTATACGTACCAGCATTGCTGTTTCATCTGTCATTTTATTTGTATGTATTATGACACTCTTGTTTATCACATTTTAACCCGTTCCATGTTTAGTTTACGTGTAAGGAATAATGACATCATGAATATTTATTAGCTGAATATTTATGATGGCATAATACACATACACATGGTGTTTTGGCTCATGTTGTAGAATCGGGTATATATTATACCATAAGCAAACAGAGCAGACCCTGATCAGACGGATCCTATAGGAATCGTCTGATCTGGGTCTACTCTGTTTACAAATGCGTGAAAATGCCCTTATATGAAGTAAAGGGTTAATTGAAATACACTCATTTCAATACGCTGTGGCATAATTACAAGCAAGACACCAGCTGTGAGATGAAATATCGTATAATACAAGGTGTGTCCAAACGTTTGGTAGACAAGTGTCCTAAAATGGAACGCTAACAGGATTTCAACATTGAACATTCACAGAAATACATGTACTGATCCGCTCATTGCCATCAAAGGCAGAAAAACAGTAAAATATGTCCAATATTGAACCTATATGAGCAAATGCTCTATTTATGACAATGGTTTCAAACTGCAAACAGCAAAATTCTAAAATTTTACCTTTCTCTAGAAAATGCTCCTTTTAGGCAGATTCATTCAAAGAGGTTCAGTCTAAAATAGCATATGGAGGAAAGGGTTAAAGATGCTGAACTTTCTCTTTGTTCGATTTGTTTTTGAGCACTGTCAAAGATGAACAATATGTACCAGAGCTAAATACATGTAGAAAGGTACGTACTCAAATACTAAAATCGTCATTTCTCCACCAACCCTATGTTGTGGCTACTCTTTAGAATCGTCTCGAATGTGATAACAGCATAGGGTTTGATGGAGAAATAAAGAAGTTATCCTGGAAAATGTTTTAATTTACGCATCTTATCTGGACCATTGTGTGCTTATTAGATGCACTCATACAGTGCATGTGTCTTCAACTGACACTAATTACGGGGTATAAGCTTAAAATAGGCACGTTTGTTATTTTATTATAATTTCATCCTATGTCAGAGACCAATTACCCTGCTTGTTACTAGAGTGTCTAGACACATATACCCAATAGAATGGTCTCATATTTCACCTGACACTCTAGAGAACAATTACTACAAGAACAAACCTTATTCAGAGTCGTATTGCCAATTTCCTCTGCCTTCTGAAATGTTCTGTAGGCTTTGTCTTGAGATACAACGGGGAGAATGTGAGATGAGAGAGAGAGAGTGAGAGAGAGAGAGAGAACAAACAGATAGACAGACACAGACAGACAGAGACAGAAACAGAGAGACAGACAGACACAGACAGGGAGAGAAAGACAGACATACACACAAAAAGAAAAAAATGAGAGACGGTGCAATATAGAAAGTGAGTGTGAAAAAGAGATATCTAGAAAGAGGGTTCAACGTAGAAAGAGAGAGTGTGAGAGATAGAGAAAGAGAGAGAGAGAGAGAGAGAGAGAGAGAGAGTGGGTGAGTTAAAGAGAGGTAGAGAGACTGTGTGCAATATAGTGAGAGATAGAGAGACACGGAAACAGAGAATGTGCATGAATCTTTGTGTCTGAACTGCTTATTCGTATCCAACACTTTGTTCAATGAAGCTTTAATTGCTTTAAAGCTTAGTGTGAAAAACAAATCATTGTTGCAAATATCTGATGCACAGTTTCCCAAGTGCATGTTTATTGACGGCAATAAAATCTTTGCCTATCCTTTGACGCATAAACGTCCTTTGGATTTGGTAATAAACCCTAACGAGCCTTACGGTTTCATTACAGCGCAAGAGAGTTATCATTTACAAATGGATTATTGTGAAACTTAACGACTGTTGTTTGACATTTGAAGTACATATACAGTGAAACCTCTCTATAATGACCACTAAATTACATAAAGTATTTTTTTTAAAGGCAGGTGGATGCTCAAAATACCGATTAATTGACACAATTTAGTGGTCGTTATAGAGAGGTTTTACTATACTTCAAAGCTATTTCCATTTCCTTCGTCGCCTTCATCTTTCATTTTCATTCCAAATATGTGTTCACTTAATATGTCACTACATATATGAAATACAGCCAATTCATCCTATTCGCCCTTTTAAGTTGAAAAATTGGCTAGCCATGGTTCAAACTTGAATATCCAAATACTTATATCATGATATTAGCAGAGGCCAAGATAAGATGCGTAAATTTACATTGTTTTTCAAAAAAAATTCTATTTCTCCACCGACACCTGTGATGTGACCATTTCGTTAGACGAAACGTGGTCAAGACGTTGGCTTTGATGTAGAGATAACGATTTTATTGTTTGAATGCGAAACGTTATGTATTACAGTTGAACCCCACTAAACCGGGTGCTCAATTTAGTATAAATATCGGTCTTGGAGACATATGGCAGCTTAATGCAGTGTGAAAGTCATGCAGAAAGCTCCTCTGTATGACTTTCACCCTGCATTAAGCAGCCATCTGCCTAAAAGTATCTAAATTCTTCTCTACTGGAATTCCGATTTAGAGGGATTTTAAAGTTACATGATAATTGGATATTGCAACTACAGGTAACACGTGAAAGTTTTTCTTTAACCTGGCAAAGGTATCTTATGATAATGGAGCGTTGTATGAAAATAACTTCCTGCTGAGCAAAGTATACATTTTCTCACTCGCTACGTTTTCAAAGTTCGTGCTATAATTGCTTTGTCTACAAAAATGCAATTAATGTGTCAAACACTTTGGATCTTGGTGAGATGCCGAGTTATTTGGCATCTCATCTGGAGCCACACTTCTTGCATAGGCAACCACTCAGATACAGTAATAAACATAATGTACAGTGCCGTCCCTTTAGCGGGGATTACATGCGCAGTCTAGGCCTACAATGTGTATTCTATAAGATAAAACTTAACATGTAAATTTCTAGCTATAATTCTTAGGACCTACATACATGTATGAGTCAAGATATGTTGTGGTCTCTACCAGTCACCGCTGGTGGTCTCTACTAGTCACCACTGGTGGTCTCTACTAGTCACCGCTGGTGGTCTCTACCAGTCACCGCTGGTGGTCTCTACTACTCACCGTTGGTGGTCTCTACTAGTCACCGCTGGTGGTTTCTACTAGTCACCACTGGTGGTCTCAACTAGTCACCGCTGGTGGTCTCTACCAGTCACCGCTGGTGGTCTCTACCACTCACCGCTGGTGGTCTCTACCAGTCACCGCTGGTGGTCTCTATCAGTCACCGCTGGTGGTCTCTACTAGTCACCACTGGTGGTCTCTACTAGTCGCCGCTGGTGGTCTCTACTAGTCACCACTGGTGGTCTCTACTGGTCACCGCTGGTGGTCTCTACTAGTCACCGCTGGTGGTCTCTACTAGTCGACGTTGGTGGTCTCTACCAGTCACCACTGGTGGTCTCTACCAGTCACCACTGGTGGTCTCTACCAGTTACCACTGGTGGTCTCTACTAGTCACCGTTGATGGTCTCTACCAGTCACCGCTGGTGGTCTCTTCCAGTCACCACTGGTGGTCTCTACCAGTCACCACTGGTGGTCTCTACTAGTCACCGTTGATGGTCTCTACCAGTCACCGCTGGTGGTCTCTACCAGTCACCGCTGGTGGTCTCTACTAGTCACCGTTGATGGTCTCTACCAGTCACCGCTGGTGGTCTCTACTAGTCACCGCTGGTGGTCTTTACCAGTGACCGCTGGTGGTCTCTACTAGTCACCGCTGGTGGTCTCCACTAGTCACCGCTGGTCACCGCTGGTGGTCTCTACTAGTCACCGCTGGTGGTCTCTACTAGTCACCACTGGTGGTCTCTACCAGTGACCACTGGTGGTCTCTACTAGTCACCGCTGGTAGTCTCTACTAGTCACCGCTGGTGGTCTCTACTACTCACCGTTGGTGGTCTCTACTAGTCACCACTGGTGGTCTCAACTAGTCACCGTTGGTGGTCTCTACTAGTCACCACTGGTGGTCTCTACTAGTCACCGCTGGTGGTCTCTACCAGTCACCGCTGGTGGTCTCTACTACTCACCGTTGGTGGTCTCTACTAGTCACCGCTGGTGGTTTCTACTAGTCACCACTGGTGGTCTCAACTAGTCACCGCTGGTGGTCTCTACCAGTCACCGCTGGTGGTCTCTACCACTCACCGCTGGTGGTCTCTACCAGTCACCGCTGGTGGTCTCTATCAGTCACCGCTGGTGGTCTCTACTAGTCACCACTGGTGGTCTCTACTAGTCGCCGCTGGTGGTCTCTACTAGTCACCGCTGGTGGTCTCTACTGGTCACCGCTGGTGGTCTCTACTAGTCACCGCTGGTGGTCTCTACTAGTCGACGTTGGTGGTCTCTACCAGTCACCACTGGTGGTCTCTACCAGTTACAACTGGTGGTCTCTACTAGTCACCGTTGATGGTCTATACCAGTCACCGCTGGTGGTCTCTACCAGTCACCACTGGTGGTCTCTACCAGTTACAACTGGTGGTCTCTACTAGTCACCGTTGATGGTCTCTACCAGTCACCGCTGGTGGTCTCTTCCAGTCACCACTGGTGGTCTCTACCAGTCACCACTGGTGGTCTCTACTAGTCACCGTTGATGGTCTCTACCAGTCACCGCTGGTGGTCTCTACCAGTCACCGCTGGTGGTCTCTACTAGTCACCGTTGATGGTCTCTACCAGTCACCGCTGGTGGTCTCTACTAGTCACCGTTGGTGGTCTTTACCAGTCACCGCTGGTGGTCTCTACTAGTCACCGCTGGTGGTCTCCACTAGTCACCGCTGGTCACCGCTGGTGGTCTCTACTAGTCACCACTGGTGGTCTCTACTAGTCACCACTGGTGGTCTCTACCAGTGACCACTGGTGGTCTCTACTAGTCACCGCTGGTAGTCTCTACTAGTCACCGCTGGTGGTCTCTACTACTCACCGTTGGTGGTCTCTACTAGTCACCACTGGTGGTCTCTACTAGTCACCACTGGTGGTCTCAACTAGTCACCGTTGGTGGTCTCTACCAGTCACAGCTGGTGGCCTCTACTAGTCACCGCTGGTGGTCTCTACTAGTCACCACTGGTGGTCTCAACTGGTCATCGTTGGTGGTCTCTACTAGTCACCGCTGGTGGCCTCTACTAGTCACCGCTGGTGTCTCTACTAGTCACCACTGGTGGTCTCAACTAGTCACCGTTGGTGGTCTCTACCAGTCACCGCTGGTGGCCTCTACTAGTCACCGTTGGTGGTCTCAACTAGTCACCACTGGTGGTCTCAACTAGTCACCGTTGGTGGTCTCTACCAGTCACCGCTGGTGGCCTCTACTAGTCACCGCTGGTGGTCTCTACTAGTCACCACTGGTGGTCTCTACTAGTCACCGTTGGTGGTCTCTACTAGTCACCGCTGGTGGTCTCTACTAGTCACCACTGGTTGTCTCAACTAGTCACCGTTGGTGGTCTCTACTAGTCACCGCTGGTGGCCTCTACTAGTCACCGCTTGTGGTCTCTACTATTCACCACTGGTGGTCTCTACTAGTCACCGCTGGTGGTCTCTACTAATCACCGCTGGTGGTCTCTACTAGTCACCACTAATGGTCTCTACCAGTCACCGCTGGTGGTCTTTACTAGTCACCGCTGGTGGTCTCTACTAGTCACCACTAGTGGTCTCTACTAGATACCACTGACGATCTCTACTATTTGTGGCTTTGTGGTAAATAGTTCAGACAAGGATTGCTGTCAAACTGTGTAACCCTTGAACAGGCCACGTACTTTTATGCTATTGCCTTTAGTCGACGGGGGCATTAAGTTTTACTCTTGTCCGTCCGTCCGTCTCTCCGCGCTAACAATTCCTGTTTATGTGACTAAATAATTACATGATAACAAAAGATCTTTCTTCTCATCGGTTTTATGTGGCTTATTTTCAGTTTGTGTGGCTATTTTGAACAAAGGAATAGCCACATAAACTCAATCCGTTAGAACGTCCGTACGTACGTCCGTGCGTCCGACATTGTCGTCAAATATTTCTTGGCTTGTGTAAAGTGGAATGATTTGATATTTGGTCTGAAGCATTCTCATAGTGAGTGCTAACGTGTCTCCCCTTTTCAGGTCTGTCGTCGATCTACTTCCTGTTTGCCGACACTTTGATTGAATTTTGGTGATTGTTTTAATGACAACACGTTTCGTCAACGATTTCTTCGCTCGTGTAGGCTGAAATGATTTGATATTTAGTCTGAAGTATAATCATAGTGAGTTGTACCGTGTCTCCCCTTTTCAGGTCTGTCGTTCATTTACTTCCTGTTTGGCGACACTTTGATTGAATTTTGGTGATAGTTTAATGACAAAAAATTTCGTCAAAGATAGCATTCTCATAGTGAGTGCTAACGTGTCTCCCCTTTTCAGGTCTGTCGTCGATCTACTTCCTGTTTGCCGACACTTTGATTGAATTTTGGTGATTGTTTTAATGACAACAAGTTTCGTCAACGATTTCTTCGCTCGTGTAAGCTGCAATGATTTGATATTGGCCTGAAGCATAATCATAGTGAGTTGTACCGTGTCTCCCCTTTCCAGGTCTGTCGTTTATCTACTTCCTGTTTGCCGACACTTTGATTGAATTTTGGTGATTAATGACAAAACTTTTCGTCAAAGATTTCTTCCATCCTGTAAGCTGCAATGAGTTGATATTTGGTTTGAAGCATAATCATAGTGAGTTGTACCGTGTCTCCCCTTTTCATGTCTGTCGTTCATCTACTTCCTGTTTGCTCGCGGGAGCATCCATGTCCCATGGACACATTTTCTTTTATTACTATATCGACTTCATATTATCCAGATTTATTATCGACTGGCTTTGTTCAGGTATATGTTTCCCCGTTCACATGAGAAAAATAGGCAGTCTCTGTATCTTCAGGATTGTTTCCGTTATGCGTATCTTGACCCTTTACTCCATAAATACGAGAATACTATCTATGCGTTTGCAAACAGAATAGACCAAGATCAGACGCTCCTTAAAGGAGCCGTCTGATTAGAGTCTGCTCTGTTTGCTTATGAAATAATATGGATATGGTTCTTCTGGTTCTGCATGGTCAACATCTCATGTTTTCATACGCCATTATAAAAATGAATCAAATTAATATTAACGACACCGTTATTTTTACATGAATATTCACGGAACAAAGGGTTAATGATTTTATAGCTGCTTTTATTCCAAGTGTTTAGAGGTTGGCTATAGAATAATATATACATGTAGTAGTTTTACATTAAATCGTGTTTATAACACACCACTTTCTTTTCGATGCTATATGCTTAACCTTTAGCCTGCTATGAGTGAATACCTATGCAAACAGTTTGGATCCAGATGAGACGCCAAGTAACTCGGCGTCTCATCAGGATCCAAACTGTTTGATACCCTGATTGCATTTTAGTAGACAAATTGATTTTAACTTGAATTTTGAAAATGTAGTAGGTGGACATTTCTGCAAAAATAATTTTCTCAGCAGGCTAAAGGTTAAAGTGCTAGAGTTGTTAGACAGTCATGTAATTACATTGTTATATATGGGTTACATAAACTGCATTTATTGGATAAAACTCACTGCACAATATAAATTTATTCCAAGTTTAAATGGGTTTTTGGTGAAAAAAAAAAGTTTTATCAGCTAGAAGGAACCAAATAAAGTTTCGCGGAGTTTTTTCAACGTAACCGGTTTATTTTTTACCGTTAAAGTTACTTAGACTGGTATGCAGAGTAGATACTCAACATTTGGTTTTTCTTACATGTAGGTGGCTGCTTAATGCAGGGTGAAATTCGTGCATAAAGCTCTTAGAGGAGCATGCTGCATGACTATCACCCTGTATTAAGCTGCCACATGTCTCCAAGACTGATAGCTGTACTAAATTGAATGGCCAGTTTAATATAAAGGGGTTTTACTGTACCTGACTCCTAACTGGATCCAGTAGTGTCTAGTTTGATCTAGACATAAAATAATATTTAAACGTAAATAATTTTAGATGTGTAAAAATACACACGTGTCAATCAAAAACTAACCAGGTAGCCAGTATTAACCCATTCCCTCATAGGCTATTTTTAGATCCAACCACTTTGAATAAATCTACCGAAAAGGAGCATTAACTAGAGATAATATTTTTTTTAGAATTTTGTAGTTTGAAACCATTGTGATAAATAGAGCATTTGCTCCTATAGGAGCAAATGCTCTATTTATCGCAATGGTTTCACAAAGTGACTTTTACAGAGTCGTCAAAAGTCGTCAATATGAGGGAATTGGTTAAAACGCAAAAAATAGATGTGTAAAAACACACCCCTGTCAATCAAAAACTAACCAGGTAGCCAGTTTTAAATAATGTCATTTAAAAGTCTGCAAGTTTAAAGTGTGTGAAAGCCCTCTTTCTTTGATTAATCTTAGACTAGTCTCAGACATTTAACCGTGAAGCAGTTTTGAAATTAGATTGAAGATTCCCTTGTAAAATACTTCCATAATCCTAATACTCAAGTCTGATTCACATAAAGGAAGAGGCCTGTATTTAAAATCAATGTCTGTAAGTATAGTTGCAACAACACTGATCAATAGGACAGAATGGTCTGGAAAATGTCACACAATTCTACAAGCATTTGTCACTTTAATGATTTAAAGCACAGTAATATAATGGGAATGTAAATTATTCTGTTGTAGATTTCATTATTCGGGTAAAATCGATTCCAGTAAACCACCTCTAAACCGGATGTCTAGTAGAGAAGAATTTAGATAGTTTTAGGCAAGTTGCTGCTTAATGCAGGATGAAAGTCATGGCGAAAGCTCCTTGATGAACTTTCTGAATGACTTTCACCCTGCATTGAGCTGTAACCTGTCTCCAAGACCGATATTTATACAATGTACTAACTTTAACGTCCGGTTTAGAGGGGTTTACTGTAATTTGTACAATGTAAAGCAAGTTGCATAAGAAAGAACACCTATGCAGGTGTCAATCAACAAAGTTTACTTTGAATTAATTAAGCGGTATATATACAGCAAAACCTCAATATTTCGAAAATGTAGTATACATGTAGATGAATTTATATTATTTTAGGCGCGTTGCTGCTTAATGCAGAGTGAAAGTCAAGCAGAAAGCTCCCAAAGGACCTTTCTGTATGACCTTCATCCTGCATTAAGCTTCCACCAGGTGACTAATAGGATCCAAATACTTCTATAATAACAAGTATTAGACTGTTAGGCTAATCGAGGTTTAACTGTTTATTGCTATACCTATTATATTTGACAGGATATATCAAGGGGTTGGTGCATAACTATTTGTGAAGGAGTTACAATTGTTTTTCTCCAAACCCTCGATATGTGTTTTCAACTTTGGGATTCTGTGAAGGTAACAGTAAAGAACTTATCCATTATAGCAAAGTCTATATTAGTACGTGCTTATGGCGAAATGATACAGTAGAAGCTGTCTTAAGCGGCCATTCATTTATTGATCATAGAGTTACAGTGCTCCCTCCCTACAACGGCCCTCTCAATAACGATTCCCTCCTTACAACAACGCATGTCACTGTTTCCGAAACAACAAGACTCCAGAAACAACTTTTTTCCATCGTATTTTCTTTATGCCTCCATCAAACCCTATGTTGTGACCACTCTTTAGAATCGTCACAAAGTGACGATTCTAAAGAGTGGTCACAACATAGGGTTTGATAGAGGCATAACGGTTTTAGTTCTCGAAATACACCTTATTTAGGGATCTGCAAACAAGCTAATTATGTTTGATTTCCCCTCCCTATAACAACTCCCTCTGAACAACACATACAATCTTCGTATTCCAAAGGGTGTCGTTGTAGAGAGGGAGCACTGTATTAAAAACAGGTGACTGCTTAATGCAGGGCAAAGAAAATTCAGAAAGCTTTTTGCATTCCGTTTGACCTGCATTAATCTATCACCTGTCTTACAGACTCATAATTAGATCTTTGGATGGCCGCTTAAGACATGTTCTACTGTATATTTTGAAACCAGTCTTATCGACCTAAACGAATGTGCTATGACTATTATATTTAGAAAAAGGTAATCAATTAGTCATGTTAATCAAAACAAATCAAATTGTATCATGTTTAACTATGAACAGATTCGAAATAACATACATTTTGCCAAACACCAGAACCAGAACGATCTCGTGTTGTACTATTTCAATATGTGCGTTACTTACTTTCCGTTGGCTTAATTACAGCCTTAATTTGTTGTGTCTTGACTAAGCCGCATATAAAATTGCATGGAATGTTGTCAATATAATCCAGTACCTCCTTTCAGCTTTTATAACTTCACTTCCTTGCACCCAAATTTTCATTTAAATGAGAACGTAAGGGATTGGTTAGTGTTATATTGCCATTTTGACAAACTGATTATCATTAACTTTTCTGGCGCTAAATTCAAAAGTGTCGTCTGCAAAAATAATTTCATATTAAATATAATTCTCAACTAAATAATAAAGATATATTAGTAAAACATTTGTTTTTAAAAATCTGTATGTTTGGGCTAAAATAATGCAGAAAACAGTGAAGTCCCAGGTCAGATGCCGCCTTGGTAAGGCGGCATCTGACCTGGGACTGCACTGTTTTCAATGGTGCCTACAGGCGACATTGGCGCCGAAAGAGTTAAAGACGTCTAACCATGAGCTTTACCTAAAGTAGCAATGTGGTAGATTACTATACATGTTACATTGTAGTCCGAAGCGACATAAAGGTGTAACTCAAATACTAAAATCGTCTTTTTTCTATCAGTCCCTATTTTCTGACCACTCTTTAGAATTGTCTCTGCGCGAATGTCACAATATAAGGGTGGTAGAGAAATATAGAAGTTATTTTTGAAAGTGTTTTAATATACGCGTTTTATCTGTGTCTCTGTTGTACTGTTTTTTTTTTTTTTCAAAATTATCGAATTGAGATCTGGTATTTGTTTTTTACTTCTACCGATTCGATCATTCCTTTACAGACTATTTTAGAACCAGTCTCTTTGAATAAAACTGCCGAAAAGGAGCATTTACTAGAGAAAAGGAATGTTTTAGAGATTTATAGTTTTGAAACAATTGTGATAACATGAGCATTTGGTCCTGTGGAGCAAATGCTCATTTTATCACAATTGTTTCAAAACATTGTTTCTAACCTATTTAACACATTGGTTTGAAAAAAGTGACTTTTACAGCGGCGTCAAAAAGGCATTACGACGAAGGAATGGGCTAAGAGATTACTGGCCAAGTGCCTTGACAAACTGTTTTGGGAACCATATATTCAAACAACTTGCACATCGATACTCTGCGCCTCATCTGAGTCGAAGAAAATGCGACTCGGACACGATTAGCGGGAAAAGAGTTTATAAAATAATTGACTTAACAGCCCTATTTAGTAAAGGGGAAATATACACCCACTCTAGCCATCGTCTCAGACGTGGTGCATTGCTGACAAAGTCTTCTGGAGTATTTTAATGATTAGTATGCATCAGAGGAAGCAAGTTTTTTAAGAAACAATAAATAGGATATCAGGTTGAGACGCTATTCAGGAATGTATAATTGGAAAAAGTAAATGTACGAAAATCGGGTGATTGTAACACCTAACATATATTTGGATACATACAAATAATACGCCACATTGCTAATTTACTAGCATTCTCGTCACTATTCCTACATTTTATACTAAAGTATCGTAAAGGTGCACCAGACAGTATATACATTGTAGACAACTAAAGGAATATTTTTCTTCCAATTTTGGAGTTTCCCGGAAAATATCGATCACATTTCGGGAACGCGTTCATGGAATGGAAATTTCATTTAATAAATGTAATTCTGATGACGAGTCCATTGAGATTAATCTAATGTGTCTATTCAATTAGTTCCAGATACATGTGCGATGTGTAACATCTAAAACACAGCAATAAGTTATGGATACAGTAAAACCTCTCTATAACGGCCACTACATTACATCAAGTATTTTGTGTTAAAGGCAGGTGGCTGCTTAAAGCGAGGTGAAAGTAAAACAGAACGCTCCTATAGGAGCGTTTTGCTTTACTTTCACCTTGCTTTAAGTAGCCATCTGCCCTAAATACCAACAAATAAGCACAAAATATTAACTGTTATAAAGAGGTTTTAATGTATAACCAGATGAATGCGGGGTACTTACCTACGGTCATTTGCACACAGTGTAGACCCATAGCGGAGAGCTTCAAGAGGAGACCTCTGTTAAGGGTCTGTACTGATTGTCCTACAAAAGCCTGTAGTAAGTTAAAAACTTATCAGACTGATTAAACTCTATACAGTAGACCCTTGTAAAGCGGACGTCAAGAAGAGGTCTAATTATGGGTTTGTAAGTCAAGTGGTAGCTTAATGCATGCCAAAAGTAATGCAGAAGGCTCTTTTATCCAGTCACCAGGCTTCTCTAGTGACATAATAAAGGGGGTGCAAATAAACTTAGGTTTATTTAGTTACTTCCGGTAGTAGAAGCTTTATTAGGTTAGTAGACGCTGAATTCGCGTAAGAATATATACATGTACTTACGTAAGCCGGATCTATTTACCGAAAATGCATGGGTCTTTTTGACTGGGAAACAATGGTAAACTTTAGTTTGTAAATTTCCTTTAGTGTTTAAATGATAGAACGAAGCAAAATATTGTAAAAAAAAATAACAATAAGCCAAAAAAAAGGAAAAAAATAGAAAACGTAAATGCTGGGTTTCGAACCCGTGCTAGTCAGATTACTAGTCCATCGCTCTACCACTTGCGCCAATTCCGCTTACTAAGAAACAGACAATTTTTTATCATATATGAATTTTATACATATAACAAAAAAATAATAAAAAATATATATATATAAAACCGAATTCCTCACAATTTTAAAGGAAAACACTTTGTAACGATTTTCAACTGAAATTAGATTTTTTTTTCCTTCAAAAATTCAATGCCCAATAAATCCTCACTATTTATCAATCTGTCTTCTGCTGCAAATTGCTCCCAAAGTAAACAAAAATGTCAGATTACATAAACAAAGCGGATTTTGACCTAAAATTAGAATGGTACGAAGAAATTGATTCAACAGAGGCTAAAGAAGAATTTCTAAGGTTTGGAATTTTTTCCTCAGACTTTGATATAGAAATGGTTGAAGAAGAAGAAGCTGACAGCAATGTAAACATTGATCTCCAGGAAAAGTCAAACCCTAAAGAATTTATCAGCTTATCAAATGATGATGTATTAACATTCATTGAAAATGAAGAAAATAAGAACACCATGAAAAAAACACTTTTGGATATCCAAAAATTTGAAAGATTTCTGAAAACAAAAAATGAGCAGAGGCAGTTTCACACAATTTCACCTGAAGACCTAGATCCCTACATAGCTAATTTCATACTATCAGCAAAAAAGACCAATGGATCAGAATATGAACCCAGCACCCTCAGAAACATAATTTCCAGTCTTGATAGAAAGCTGAAAAGAATGAGGTATCCATATTCCATTATGACAGAAAAGGGCCCAGCATTTCAGCTTTCCAGGTAAAATTTGTAATTTTTTTGCATATACAGCTCTAGATCTTTATTTTTGTTTTTCAAAAAGAATCAGAGACATATAGTATAATACATACATATCTGGAGACATCTACATAGATCTACATGAATATATAAGTCTCTGAAATATTTTTCTTTGAAATATTACCCTTGATGTTCCCTTTCTGTCAATTAAAGACCTATATACTATTAATTCATCAGTGTTTGAAAAATGAAATTCATATGAATTACACCAAACATAAATATCTAAAGCAAATATTGAGATTCTAAATTTTATGATTTAGATAAAAATAAATGTTTTACAAATATTGAAAGGAAATAAATGATGTTAAATGAAATAAATGCTCATTTCGTTTAGAGATGCCATGAAAGCAAAGCAGAAATCTTTGAAAAAAATGGGAAAAGGAAACAAAGAAAAGGCTGCTAGAGCCTTAACAGATGAGGAAATTGAAATACTATACTCAAAAAACCTACTTGGTGCGAACAACCCCACAGCCCTACTGAATACAGTATGGCTAAACAATACAATGCATTTTGGAATGAGAGGAACAAAAGAGAACTACAATCTCAGGTAATTGGTAATTACTAGTAAGTCAAATTCCATTCCTAAATCTCAGTAATGAAAAGGCCTAATTCATTCTTAAAAATTATACTGGTAGATATAAATTATAAATATATGCAAATATTTTTTTTGCTGAAGAAAATATTGCCATTTTTTAAATTCTAAACAATTATACCAACTATTCCATGTTCTGTTTTATTACACATTTCAATACCTACTGAATATTCATGGAAGAAATTGTTATAATGAAATATGCATAATGGAAGGCGGAGCATTGTAGCCATTTTAGAAATTCAATAAACAGATCTATCAATTTCTATTAATTAGCAAACACAGCAGACCCTGTTCAGATGGTTCTTATTGATACCGTCTGATCTGGGTCTACTCTGTTTTGCAGATGTGTGAAATTAATTATTATATGAGGGAAAGGGTTAAAAATGTTAAAATGATATAAATTTATACAAAAAAGATACAGGTAAATCTGGAAGATGAAAAATTTAAAAGGTAAACAATCCCATATAAGTTATGATTTCATTTATCAAATCAAGTTGTATTGCTTCAATCTTGCTTTTTCACAGATGGGGAGATATCAGGCTGCAAAAGACCTCTTCTGGATTGGAATATCTTGAACTTCAAGAGAGGCAGACAAAAACTCGGACTGGGGAGAATGTAATGGACATTAGAAAAGTGACCCCTAAAATGTACACCAATACAGAAAATCCAAATAGGGATCCAATCAAATTATATAAAGCTTACGCCCTAAAACGCCCTCATGGATATTCAAACCCAGATGACCCATTCTACATTGCCCCAAGGACCGTCCCACTAAAAAACCTTGATGAACAATGGTTTGTAAAATTACCTGTTGGAGAAAAAAAGCTGGGTGGCCTGATGAAGTCGATGGCTGAATCAGGAAACCTAGACAGTGGTAAACGCCTGACAAACCATTCAGTTAGAAAAACTCTTGTTCAAAAGCTGCGAAATGCAGGAGTACCCCCCACATCAATAATGCAAATCAGTGGACACAAAAACATGCAATCTGTCTTAAACTACAGTGAAATGGGAGAGCATGAGCAGAGACACTGCTCCAATGTCCTATCTTCAACCAATGAAAACCATGACAACTTTCCTAAGGCTATCACTCCACCCAGCGCCGAATCAAGAATAATTCCGATTGATCACAGAACTCTGGCAACTTCAAGCACTGCTAGTGCTACTCAGTCTGACCTGACAAACAGTCAGGTGTCAACAGCTCAGAACCAAACATTCAGTAATCAGAATGTCCTCCAGTCGCTGTTTGCTGGAGCAACGCTCAACATCCAAACAATGCACGTCCACATGAAATGAAATCTAAGTACAAAGAACTGACTTGTGAAGGGACGAGCAAACTATATTTTGGCAACGAAAACTAATGACATTTCTAAACGAATACATACAAAAAATTTTCCTTACTGAAAATACAAAACGCTCATTAAAGTACGTTTGATATCGGTTCGAATGGACTTACTTTTTTCAATATTGCCTACAAATTATCCCGTTAGATCACCATTCCACTTCTCTAGTAGTCATCATCCTCGTTGAACTTGAAAGATCAAGGGCGGTAATCCGTTTGAACGATTTCCAAAAGAGTATTTTTGACAATAAACTATCACATTTTGTTTGCGATAGCAAAATTCCCAATTAAAATCAATACGTTTTTCTGTTACATTGTTCTAAACCAATTTCTAAAGGAACTCGTCGTAATTATTTTCTTCTGCGGTAGCATTCTCGGGACACCTTCTCACGCACATAATAATGGTCAAGGGAGCGATTGTTGGTTTCTCATATGTGTATTTCTTCAAAAACAATTCCTATGGCATTATTGATGCTATGATGTCTGGATAAATCGAATAATAGGTTAGTGCCGTGGATGGGACGGCTTTATCCGACTCGGAGAGAAAACGTTGAGGCTCGGCAAGCCTCGCCTCAACGTTTTCTCCCCTCGTCGGATAAAGCCGTCCCATCCACGGCACTAACCTATTATTCTCTATATATGAGCGTTCTGCATTACTTTTAACCTGCATTAAGCAACCAACTGATTTTTAGTCTCCCGTGTTCAATAAATGAATGGCTGCTTAGGACAAGTTCTACTGTAGTTAATCACTGGTGGTTATTCCTCTCTGTACATAAGGTGTTGAAAGAATTAACAACAAATGTTATCCTTTCTAATATTGAGTGTACCACAGGTGCCCTTAGCATAGCATGCTATGTCTCAACAACAGCAACAACTCCATCACAAATATATTATATTTTAATCACATGTCATAAGTATCTAAAACATACCAAAAATTAGTTTTCTGGCCCAACAAAAAAAAGATTATTTTCGCGAACACCCCTGCTCTATATAATAAGTACATTTAAAAAAAAAATGTATTTGTGATGGAGTTCTTGTTGTTGTTGATGAGACATAGCATGCGAATGGCACCTGTGGATTGTACATGGCAAATTGTATGCTGTAGCTGCTTGTTGATGTTACTCCCCAGAAAGTCGAAATTGCTATACCATTAGATGTGACAGGATATATCAAGGGGTTGGTGCAAAACTATTGTAACTCCTTCACTTTGTGAAGGAGTTACAAATGTCTTGCTCCAAACCCTTTATACATGTATGTGTTTTCAACTTTGGGATTCAGTGAAGGTAACAGTAAATACACGCTTAAGGCGATATAATACAGTCTTAAGCGGCCATTCATTTATTGATCATAGAGTTACTAAAAACAGGTGACTGCTTAATGCGGGGCAAAGGAAATGCAGAATGTTTTTTGCATTCCGTTTGACCTGCATTAATCTATCACCTGTCTTACAAACTCATAATTAGATCTTTGGATGGCCGCTTAAGACATGTTCTGCTGTATATTTTGAAACCAGTCTTAGCGACCTAAATGAATGTGCTGTGACTATTATATTTAGAAAAAGGTCATCAATTAGTCATGTTAATCAAAACAAATCCAATTGTATCATGCTTAACTATAAACAGATTAGAAATAACATACATTTTGCTAAACACCAGAACCAGAACAATCTCGTGTTGTTGTTTTTTTCAATATGTGCGTTACTTATTTTCCGTTGGCTTAATTACAGCCTTAATTTGTTGTGTCTTGACTAAGCCGCTTATAAAATTGCATGGAATGTTATCAATATAATCCAGTACCTCCTTTGAGCTTTTATAACTTCACTTCCTTTCCCTTCCGGAAATTTCAGAGACGCTTTTCCGTGTCTCCCACCCGCACAGCCTCTCCACCCAGGGGTTAAAATGGGTACCTCGAGGGTCACTCGCCGGTACTGCGGCTGCATGATTGTGCCATATGCTAGCAGTGCTCAATATTATAGGCCAATGAATCAATGACCAGGGGAGTAAATGTACAGTCGGCTGAGCGGTCATTCGGACTGAAAGTAGACTATAACTAGGTACTTTTTATACGCCCGTTTGAAAAAACGGGACGTATTATGGAATGGCGCTGTCTGTGTGTCTGTCCGTCTGTCCGTCTGTAACATCTCTAACTCAAGTTCCGCTTGGTGGATCTTTCTCAAATTTTAACACAATGTTTATCTAGACATTCTACAGTTGCCTGCCAAGTCCCGGTTTGTTTATCCAAGGTCAAGGTCACACAATTGGACTTAGAATTTGCGTTTAGCAAAAAATTTAACCGGCCTGTCTGTCTGTAACATCTCTAACTCAAGTTCCGCTTGGTGGATCCTTCCCAAATTTAACCACAATGTTTATCTAGACATGCTACAGTAGCCTGCCAAGTTCCGGCTCGTTTATCCAAGGTCAAGGTCACTTAATTGGACTTAGAATTTGCGTTTAGCATTTGCGTTAAGCAAAAATGTTAACCTCAATTTATGTGGAACAAGTCCTTTTATTTACATAACACTTTGTGATAAAGCTTTGAAACTTGGAACACTTGTTCACCGTCACAACCTTCACCTGTAGGCAAGGGTAAATAACTCTGTCAAGCATTTTGACTGAATTATGCCCCTTTTTAACTTAGAATTTTTGGTTAAGGCTTTGTTAAAGTCCATTTATTTACATAACCCTTTGAGATAAAACTTTTAATCTTGGAACACTTGTTCACCGTCACAACCTTCACCTTTAGGCAAGAGTAAATAACTCTGTCAAGCATTTTGACTGAATTATGCCCCTTTTTAACTTAGAATTTTTGATTAAGGCTTTGCTAAAGTCCATTTATTTACATAACCCTTTGAAATAAAGCTTTTAAACTTGGAACACTTGTTCACCGTCACAACCTTCACCTGTAGGCATGAGAAAATAACTCTGTCAAGCATTTTGACTGAATTATGCCCCTTTTTAACTTAGAGTTTTTGGTTGAGGCTTTGTTAAAGTCCATTTATTTACATAACCCTTTGAAATAAAGCTTTTAAACTTGGAACACTTGTTTACCTTCACAACTTGCACCTGTAGGCAAGAGTACATAACTCTGTCAAGCATTTTACCGAATTATGCCCCTTTTTAACTAAGAATTTTTTGTTAAGGTTTTGGTTAAAGTCCACTTATTTACATAACCCTTTGAGATAAAGCTTTTAAACTTGGAGCACTTGTTCACCATCACAAGCTTCACCTGTAGGCCAGAGTACATAACCCTGTCTAACATTTTGACATGATTATGATGCTTTTTAGCTTGGAATGTTTGGTTAAGGTTTTGGTTAAAGTCTACTTGTTTACCTAACCCTCTCAGATAAAGCTTTTAAACTTGAAACATTTGTTCACCATCAGAAGCTTCATCTGTAGGCAAGAGTAAATACAATGCAACTCTGTCAAGCATTTAGACACAATTATGGTACTTTTCAATTTAGAAATTTTGGTTAAGGTTTTTTGTTAAAGTATGCCTATTTACAACCTTGAAACTTGGTCGCAAAATTTGGCTTAGAATTTGAGTTCAGCAAATACGTTAACCCCAGTTTATGTTGAACAAGACCCCGACGGGCGTATATTGTGTCCACTGGCACTCTTGTTTTATTTTACTTCCCTGCATCCAAATTTTCATTTAAAAATGAGAACGTAAGGGACTGGTTCGTGTTATATTGCCATTTTGACAAACTGATTATCATTAACACTTTTGTCGCCAAATTCAAAAGTGTCGTCTGCAATAATAATTTCATATTAAATATAATTCTCAACTAAATAATAAAGATATATTAGTAAAACATTTGTTTTTAAAAATCTGTATGTTTGGGCTAAAATAATGCAGAAAACAATGAAGTCCCAGGTCAGATGCCGCCTTGGTAAGGCGACATCTGACCTGGGGCTGCACTGTTTTCAATGGTGCCAACAGGCGACATTGGCGCCGAAAGAGTTAAAGACGTCTAACCACGAACTTTACGTAAAGTAGCAATATGGTAGATTACTATACCTGCTACATTATAGTCCAAAGCAACATAAAGGTGTTACTCAAATACTGAAATCGTCTTTTTCATCAGTCCCTATTTTGTGACAATTTTTTTTAGAATTGTCACTGCGCGAATGTCACACTATAAGGGTGGTAGAGAAATACAGAAGTTATTCTTGAAAGTGTTTTAATCTACGCATTGTATCTAGGCCTCTGTTGTACATGTACTGCTTGTTTTTTTTTTTTCAAAATTGTCGAATTGAGATCTGGTGTTGTGTATTTTACTTCTACCGATTCGATCAAGCTTTTAACCCATTCCGTCACAGGCTATTTTAGACCCAGTCTCTTTGAATAAACCTACCGAACAGGAGCATTTACTAGAGAAAAGGAATTTTTTAGAGGTTGATAGGTTTGAAACAATTGTGATAAAATGAGCATTTGGTCCTGTGGAGCAAATGCTCATTTTTATCACAATTGTTTCAAAACATTGTTTCTAACCTATTTAACACATTGGTTTGAAAAAAGTGACTTTTACAGCGGCGTCAAAAAGGCATTACGACGAGAGAATGGGCTAAGAGATTACTGGCCAAGTGCCTTGACAAACTGTTTTGGGAACCATATATTCAAACAACTTGCATATCGATACTGTGCGCCTCATCTGAGTCGAAGAAAATGCGACTCGGGCGCGGTTAGAGGGAAAAGAGTTTATAAAATAATTGACTTAACAGCCCTATTTAGTAAAGGGGAAATATACACCCACTCTAGCCATCGTCTCAGACGTGGTGCATTGCTGACAAAGTCTTCTGGAGTATTTTAATGATTAGTATGCATCAGAGGAAGCAAGTTTTTAAGAAACAATAAATAGGATATCAGGTTGAGACGCTATTCAGGAATGTATAATTGGAAAAAGTAAATGTACGAAAATCGGGTGATTGTAACACCTAACATATATTTGGATACATACAAATAATACGCCACATTGCTAATTTACTAGCATTCTCGTCACTATTCCTACATTTTATACCAAAGTATCGTAAAGGTGCACCAGACAGTATATACATTGTAGACAACTAAAGGAATATTTTTCGTCCAATTTTGGAGTTTCCCGGAAAATATCGATCACATTTCGTGAACGCGTTCATGGAATGGAAATTTCATTTAATAAATGTAATTCTGATGACGAGTCCATTGAGATTTAATCTAATGTGTCTATTCAATTAGTTCCAGATACATGTGCGATGTGTAACATCTAAAACACAGCAATAAGTTATGGATACAGTAAAACCTATCTATATCGGCCACTAAATTACATCAAGTATTTTGTGTTAAAGGCAAGTGGATGTTTAAAGCAAGGTGAAAGTAAAACAGAACGCTCCTATAGGAGCGTTCTGTTTTTTACCTTGCTTTAAGCATCAACCTGCCCTAAATGCCAACTAATTAACACAATTTAGTAGCCGTTATAGAGAGGTTTTACTGTATAACCAGAGGAATGCGGGGTACATACGAACGGTAATTTACAAACAGTGTAGACCCATATCGTAGAGCTCCAAGAGGAGACCTCTATTGAGGGTCTGTACTGATTGTCCTACAAAAGCCTCTAGTAAGTTAAAAACTTATCATACTGAGTAAACTGTATACAGTCGACCCTGTCTAAAGCGGACGTCAAAAAGAGGTCTAATTATGGGTTTGTAAGTCAGGTGGTAGGTTAATGCATGCCAAAAGTAATGCAGAAGGTTCTTATAGGAGCGTTCTGCATTACTTTTAACCTGCATTAAGCAACCAACTGATTTTTAGACTCCCGTGTTCAATAAATGAATGGCTGCTTAGGACAAGTTCTACTGTAGTTAAACACTGGTGGTTATTCCTCTCTGTGAATTAGGTGTTGAAAGAATTAACAACAAATGTTATCCTTTCTAATATTGATTGTAACACAGGTGCCCTTCACATGCTATGTCTCAACAGCAACAACAACTCAATCACAAATACATTATTTTTAATCACATGTCATAAGTATCTAAAACATACCAAAAGATAGTTTTCTGGCCCAACCATATAAAAAAAATTCTTTCGCGAACACCCCTGCTCTATATAATTAGTACTTTTGTTTTTAAAAAAATGTATTTGTGATAGAGTTATTGTTGTTGATGAGACATATCATGCGATGGGCACCTGTGGATTGTACATGGCAAATTGTATGCAGCTGCTTGTTGATGTTACTCCTCAGAAAGTCGAAAGAAAGGGAGAAAAATACAAGCTCAGTACAGTAAAACCCTCTAAACCGGAATTCCAGTAGAGAAGAATTAGATATGTTTTAGGCAAGTGACTGCTTAATACATGGTGGAGCTTTCTGCATGACTCTCATTCCGCATTATGTTGCCTGTCTCCAAGGCCGATATTTATATTAAATTCAACGTCCGGATTACAAAGGTTTTATTTCTCGTTCTATGAGATTTATGTTTATTAACAACGTTCTAAACGATGATATGCATATTTTGAGCAGAGACATGCATAGATGATAAGTTTGAGGTGTTCTTTGTTCATTGTGTTGCATCACATTTGTAAATATTGCAAGTACGGGGTAGAATTTGTTTGCTCTAGGCAGACGACGTTAACATTTAGCTTGGTATGGGCGGATGAGTGAATACTTATGCACACAGTTTGGATCCAGTTGAGACGCCGAGTTACTCGGCGTCTCATCAGGATCTAAACTGTTTGACACACTGATTGCATTTTTAATCCAAATTGATTATAACTTGAATTTTGAAAATGTAGTAGGTAAAAGATTCTGTAAAAATAATGTACTCAGCAGGCTAAAGGTTAACAGTGGAGTAAAATTGTACATTAGCATCATGATTAGAGTGCAAGTAATTCCGGTAAGTGTTTGAAGTTTATCAAGAAACATGTGTAAAATTTCAGCCATTAGATTCGTGAATTTTTGTGACGAATGCCATCAGACTGGAATTGTTTCCTATTTAACAGTCCTCCTCTTCATCGTCATATCATAATTTATATCATTGGTGCTATATGAATTTGAAACTCTTGTAGCGCCAAATACTTTTCGTCTGCAAACAATGTCGTCTGCTTTATGTTTCTAAGTGGACTTTTCTTTAGCTGCTTCTCTGATACGGCCACTTAATGAACAAACATGAATGTCTTCATAAGCAGGTGGTTGCTTAATGCAGGACGAACATTATGCAGAAAGCTCCTATAGGAGTTTTCTGCATAACTTTCGTCCTGCATTAAGCTACCACTTGCCTTTGCCGCTGTGAAGTATGCCCCTTTTTGCTGGTCGCATTAGAGGGGTTTAACTGTAGTATGTCAAACAGTTTGGATCCTGATGAGATGCAGAGTTACTTGATGTCTCATCTGGATCTAAACTATTTGCAAAGGCAATCACGGATTCGTTCATAGCAGCAAGGCCAGTGAGTCGGTTTCCGGTACTTTCGGCGGTGAAAGAGTTGCGTGTTGTGGCGTAATGTAACGCAGCTTACTTATACATCACTTCTTTTTTAATATATTTATTCTCATATAATTTACAGTGAAATCCTCCAATATCAAATTTGGAACCCATACATTTTACACGTTAAGGAATTATTGTAAGTATACAGTAAAAACCAGCTAAACCGGAAGAATTGTAGTATAGAAGAATTTAGATAATATTTATGTAGGTGACTGCTTAATGCCAGGTGAAAGTCATGCAGAAAGCTCTAGGATTAAGTTTATTCCACTTGTCTCCAATATCGATATTTAAACCGAATTTGTCGTCCGTTTAAATTGGATTTTATTGTAATGTATTCTCTGATAATCCGCTGACATAGTTTGGTTCACAAAACTGAAGAATTTGATCAGAACACTTTAATATGGATCTGCATATTATGTCCGTGTCCCTTTATGGAAACGTGTGAGTACAGGCGTCACAATGCAACCCTTTCGCGTTGTGAATGTCGCATCTGTGAATACCTATGCAAACAGTTTGGATCCAGATGAGACGCCGAGTAACTCACCGGGGTCCAAACGATTTGTTACTGTGGCTGTTTTATGAAACAAAAATGAAGAACATTTTAAATAAAAATGGAAAAAAATAGAAGACGACAAAATTTGGTTGCGAAAGACAAACTGAATGTCATAAAAGTGTTAAAATTTGTACAATTCATAAATCTTCTCACATGGTCTGTTTCGATAAGCTGCTCATCCTGAAGACGAAAGATAAGATACATATATATCATTCATAACCAATATCAGACCCATACCAGACGCATTTCGTAATGAAGAAACTTCTGTATAGGATATCAGATTTCCAAGACGTCCAAATATAACCGAAATATTATTCTTCATCGTAATACTTATCCCGCTGTGAAAATATAATACAATAAACCCCATCTAAACCGGACGTTCAATCAAGTATACATATCGGTCTTGGAGATAAGTGACAGTTTAATGAAGGATGAACGTCATGCAGAAAGCTCCTCTAGGCGCTCTCTGCATGACTATCACCCTGCAGTAACCTGCCACCTGTCTCCAAGACCGATATTTATACCACATTTAACGTCCGATTTAGAGGATTTAGAAAGCTCCTCCAGGTGAAGATTTTGACAACTTCTAATTCGACCAAGCTTTTGAGAAATTATTGACCGAGTGTCAAACAGCTTGGCTCATGATGCGGCACCGTGTTATTCGGCGTTTGATCTGCACTCAATCTGTTTGCAAATACAAACCAGGTTGCGAATAGCGGGATAATTGTTAACTCTTCTCTTGCTGAATTTTAAAACACATTCCCCCTTCTTTACCCATGCCCTGTTGTATAATTACATATATCTTCACTGTGTACACGTATTTCGCTGTGCAATCACTGCTGTGGAGTGCACTAGTTGCACAATCAACTTGTAAATAGTGCAGACCCTTATGAGACAGCTCCTGCAGGAGCTGTCTCATCTGGGTCTTCACTATTTACAGGTAGGTATATTGACGTGAATAGCAAGATAAGGGTTAAGATGTCTGTTTGCACTCAAACGAGATATGAGTTTTCTTGGTACTTTAATAGACAGCACTATTTCAGAACACTCCACAGAACATATCGAAATTCTCTGAAAACGTAGTTGTTTGATGCTTATCATCTCTCAAGTTGATAGATGTACAGTAAAACCCCTCTAAACCGGAATTCTAGTGGAGAAGAATGATGATACGTTAATGCAGGTGGCTGCTTAATGCAGGTTGAAAGTCATGCAGAAAGCTCATAAAGGAGCTTTCTGTATGACTTTCACCCTGCATTAAACTTTTCCTTGCTTCCTCTGATGCATATTAATCTGTAACACTTTCCTTCATATAAGGATGTTTTCATGCCTTTGCAAACAGAGAATACCCAGATAAGACGGCTCCTATAGGAACCGTCTGATCAGGGTCTGCTCTGTTTGCTAATGTAAATTGATAGATCTGTTTCTGAAGTTTTAAAGTGGCTGCACTATTCCACCTTCCATATTTCATTATAACTATTTTGCCCATGAATATTCAGTAGGTATTGGAATTTTGACTTAATATAGAACAGGGAAAGGTTTAAATGATATTTTATCATGCAACGTCACGAAATACAGTCACTTCCTACTAGCATAATATTTTCCACGTCGACGCTGTATTTTGTGAGGTATAGTGCATTTGTACTGACCCCACTGGAATGCAAGTTTTGTTCAGCCAATAGGAGGAAAACAGAAGGTCGAAAAAGGCATAATTAAACATAAACATCAAATTAACATATTTGCTCACCTTTGTCTCAACTATTTGTCCATATAAAAGGATTAAATCAAGTTTGTTTAAGTTGTAAAAGTCGATGACGTCACTGCATGCCAACATGACGTCACATAATACGTACTTGCATGTATTTTCATTCAGGGGACGAAACCGCTTTAGCAATCTTTCTTTTTCTTCATTTTCTCCTTTTATCTTGGAGTTGCATGATAAAAGAATTACTATGCTAGTAGTTTGGAAGTTCAGCTGTATTTTGGCTCGTCAGAAAAGTAGTTAAATGCTCGCCAAGGCTCGCATTTAACAACTTTTCTAACTCACCAAAATACAGCTGAACTTCCAAACTACTAGCATAGTAATTCTTATGTATCGGCACTATAAATGCAAGAGTAGGTAATACAGGAAAACCCCTCTAAACCGGAATTATAGTAGAGAAGAATTTAGATGCGTTTAGGCAGGTGGTTGCTTAATGCAGGGTGAAAGTCATGCAGAAAGCTCCTAGAGGAGCTTTCTGAATGACTTTCACCCTGCATTAATCTGCCACCTGTCACCAAGACCGATATTTATACTAAATTTAACATCCGATTTAGAGGGGTTTTACTGTATATGTTGTTGAAACAGGCAACTCATTTTACGTATATGTAGTTAAATTTGTATACTAATAGGAACTGATTTATTAACTACATTGAAACTAGACAGCTATCGCAAGAGTTTTATTTATAGCTAGGGCAGCATGTTGGGTAAACATATTCAGAAGTTGTTATGATAAGTGAGAGTAGGCATATCTTAGAGGAAACAACATATTATTTGCATCACCTGAGTTAACAGCGGCATTGTTTATTACGCATTAAGTAATCAAATCACAAGTAGCTGTGTATTATCCCCTTTACCCCTTTCCCTGTATTTAAAAACTGACCAATGGTACAATTCAAGATTGTAATATATCTGTCGAGAAAAAAAGTTTTTCGAGACAAAAACATAGAATAGGATCAGGAAATTTATACCGTGCAGTGAGCCATTTTTCTGTCATTTCTAAACTACCTTTTAACAAATATTTATGAGCGCATTCGAGTACCAAGATAAAATACATGTCATTTTGTCATTTCCAAATGGTACTAGAAAATACTTGAATTTAGGAATAAAGAGTCAAAATTCGTGAAAAACGTTCTGGTCTGGATTAGGGTACTTTGAAAGTCACATAAATTTATAAACTATTATGGATAGAATCGAACAAATTGTATGTTTAGTTAGTTTTAAGGTTGGTATGAATGAAAATAAACAAATAATGTGCTTTGAAGTATTTTTCAATTTCTTCAATTTTTTGGGCAAATATATAGGGTTAGTGAACCATGCCCTTTCTGTTGGAATGTGACACATAAGTGCTTTCAGATATGTACTCTCGAATTTCATTAGTTTTAAAATTCTAAACCTGTGACATTTGTAATAGTATCCTTAAGAAATGACTATGCAAAATCTAAACACACATGCAGTTCTGACATGTAAATTAATTTGAAGATATGTGTTTTATCAAAAAGCATTTGTTTGTTAATCCATTCTCTCATACTGGCCTATTGACGCTCTTTTAGAGAAAATGCTCTATTTATCACAATGGTTTCAAAACTGCACACTTCTAAAATGTTCCCTTTTTTCTAATACCATTTTAATGATCCTTTCAGTAGATGTATTCAAAGAGGTGGGTGTAAACATAGCCTATGAGGGAATAGGTTAACTGGTATTAACCCTTTTCCTGATATAGGTTAATGGTGTTTTATCATTCCGTGTCATTGATATCCCTGCTATTCCGTTGTATCAATGTTTTGTTGCAATCCAATTCGAATCATTTCACTCCATGACAGACGTATTGAAAACGGGTTGTGTATTGAAATGCAAATTGCATTCAAGGAATGATGCATGTTAAAACTATTCATTTTCATTTTTAACTTTAACAGTTTAATTCAAGTAAAACATACTATTTCAACTATAGCCTTTCCGATCGTTCGAATGTTTAGTTTGATATACAGTGAACTCTCGTTATACCGGCATTCGTTACAATGGCACCTTCGTTATACCGGCAATATGCATTGAAAATAAATTACCGTTACTTCTTTGAAACAACCACTGAATAAATAGGTGCAATGCCAATAGCACAGATGATTGCTTAATGCAGAACACAAAAAGCGCAAAAAAGCTCCCTGAGGGAGCTTTTTGCACTTCGTGTGTTCTGCATTAAGTGATCACCTGTTGGTACCAGTTTAAAACTGGCCAAATGGTTCCTTTCATGTTTAAACTCTTTATAACGGCAACCTCGTTATACCAGCACAATGTCTGGAAACAAACACCCTCGTCGTAATGAGGGCTCACTGTACCAACAATATTTTAATCTATTTCACCCGTAACCCTTTCCCTCATATAAACGAATGTTTACGTCTTTGCAAACAGAGTAGACACAAATCAGGATCTGATTGCTTATGCCATGATATAGATATGATTTTAAAATGTTTGTCAAAGCAAATAATTCTCTTGAAAAGTTTATGTCATAAAAACCAGCTTATGATTATTCATGATGTCATTATTTCTTTCATGAATATTGAAAATGTGATTGGGGAACATGAAAATATAAGGGCTTATATTATTAGATATATGAACTGTCAGACGAAAGTCCAAAGCAAACTGAAAAGCACGAATGAAGTGCGCGCACATATATACATACACACACAACATTCACAGAACAATTTCTTGCCTTCTGACCACCGAAAGCATATCTGCGCTATATCACCAAAATGTGTCGCAGTCCCTTTAACTCTTTCGGCGCCAAATTTCTAATTGTCGTCTGCAACTCAGTTTTGTTAAATAATTCGGTGAAATAAGGAAGTGGAATAAATAAATACAGAATACAAAGGAACAAAACACAGATCGAGAATAAGAGATTGAGACAAATAGTGAAGTCCCTGATCAGACGCCGCCTTGAAAAGGCGGCGTCTGATCTGGGACTGCACTATTTGTCGTGGTGCATTTTGGCGACATTGGCGATGAAAGGGTTAAATCAAAACTCAACCAAAAGCACCGAAAAAAGACAAATTGTGACGCCAAACTTACACAAGAGTAAGAGAAGACATAACGTCACAAACGAGTTATTGAAACGTGCCGTATTGGCCGGATGGGTATAGGGCACTGCGACACTGCATTTGATGGGTTTTTGGGTTGTAGGCACTGCTACACTGAAATGTCACGAAACGCTAAAGAATAATGCATATAAATGAACATTACAAGCAACGAGTCACGGCAAATAAAGAGCGCGCGAACACACGAGTCACGGCAAATAAAGAGCGCGCGAACACACATATACACATACACACCATACACACATTCATCTGTTCAGAAGGGTGAATGTCAATATGTAACTCTGTAACGTCAATATGTTAGAGAAATACATGAGCATCACTGTTTTTTAGAATTTGATTTGCATGGGTATTTCAAAAAACGACACTCCGGTCATTTATATTAAACTTACGACTTTAATCATTTAAACTTGATATTAAACTTACGACTTTAATTATTGCTTGAAGTCTAAAGTTGCTATCTAGTTGGCCAAAAACAGACACAAAACATATTATATAGAGGATCTGTTGCGAGTTGTCTTTTAAGATCACATGTTCCTAAACGAGCCTTAGAAAATGTCATTAAGCGAGCCTTGGCGAGCTTAATAACATTTTCTTTGTGAGTTTAGGAACATGTGATCTTCAAACGTTTATTTTCAAATCATTTTCATTTTGGCAGACATCGTTATGCATGTTGTGGAGTTGTCTGGAGGGGGAATTTTATTTACATTTTGACTTTGGTGAAAGTGGGATAAGGACGAGGTTGGGTACCCGTAAACCAGGTTTAAGTCCCCCAGTAGCTTATTTTGGTTGCTGGCCGTTCCAAGGCGGCACTCCTGCTTTCAGCCTACGGTCAATTTTGTTGTTTAATATGCTTAATGTTTAATGTGTTTCGTTTTGATATGCGTCCTGTTATGTTTTGTCTTGTGGCTTTACCGTTTCTTGTTTGATGGTGTTTGGTGCGGTGTCATTTCGTGTGTGGCTCTCCCTGTTTGACTATTTTCCATATTCAAAGACAACGAGCATCAGATTCTTTTTCTCACATATCAAAAAAGTGTATTTTCGCCGTTTAAATGACATGTGAACATAGGGGCGTGAGCAGTGTTGCACTTTCAATTACTGTTCATGAACAGACTCAATAAAACCGAGTCTGCAATTTTCTCTTTATGTGTTGCAATTTTTGCTTTCGGGGGATCACCACCCTTCAGAATTTATAGGTTTCTATGGTGTGACGTCATATATGACGTCATACGTTCTAAAGTGATCTTACACGTGTTACAGAAATCTTAACCTGTTGTTCTAACTCGGAGATAAGGGAAGGTATGTGAGAAATTACAGTAATACTTCTCTATAACGGCAACTAAATTACACCAAGTATTTTGTGTAAAAGGCAGGTGGCTGCTTAAAGCAAGGTGAAAGTAAAACAAAGCGCTCCTATAGGAGCGTTCTTTTTTGCTTTCACCTTGCTTTAAGCGATCACCTGCCCTAAATACCAACTAATTAACACAATTTAGTGGCCGTTATAGAGAGGTTTTACTGTACAGAGCTTTGTCATTCCAACCACACTGTCATGTATTTTCTTATTTTGCAAATGTTGTTGTAAAGGAATTCACGGATGCCCCAGTGCTTTATAATATTGAAGCAAATGCTGAAAACGGCTGCTTTATAATATCGAAGTATATAATGATAACTACAGCATTATAATCATTAAACATATATTAATAACCACTGCTTCATACTATTGAAATATATAATGATAACCACTGCTTTATAATATAGAAACGTACATGTATAAAGATAACCACTGCTTTATGATATTTAAACCTATGATGATAATCACTGCTTCATGATATAGAAACATATAATAACCTCTGCTTTATAATATTGAAGCATAATGATAACTGCAGCTTTATAATATAGAAACATATAATGCAAGACCGCGAATTTGAAAATACGCTAGAACGAAACGATGTGACTCCCGCCAGGATGCATAGAAGTATATAGGGGGATCTGTATTCGTTAATCTTTTCAACAAAAACGCAAATTATGCTGAAACACATTCGAAAAACATTCAACTCACCGCAGTTAAAACGGCGCTGGTTATTTCCAGTCTGCTACGAGATGCCAGTTTTCTTTCTCCTACTTTCGTTTTGAACGGATGTGACCATTTCGCTGTGGCCCGGAAGTATTAGTCAATGTGCATATCGAATAGATTATGAGCTGGGTCACAGCACAATGGTCGCATCCGTTCAAAAGAAAAGTTGGAGAAATAAAAAAAACTGGCGCCTCGTAGCAGACTGGAAATAGTAAGCGCCGTTTTAATTGCGGTGAGTTTAATGTTTTTCGATAGTGTTTCACCATAATTCGCGTTTTTGTTGAAAAGTTGAACGAATACAGATCCCCCTATATACGTCTATGCATCCTGGTGGGAGTCACATCGTTTCGCTCTAGCGTATTTTCAAATTCGCGGTCTTGCAGCGACAAGACGGAGCAATATTTAAGGAAAGCACTAATTGTGCCGCTTAGCATATGGAATTTGGAACGGATCAAGACCAAAATGATTGAAATCAGTGTTGAATTGGCTTTGCTGTAAGACTTTGAAAATCATGACTGTTATGTTGTATTTTCCGCCGCTGATCTGACGTAGTTAGGTACCTTTCAATACATATATAGACCCGATAGGCATTTTTTCCGGGTCGTGTTTTTCTTGTATTTGGAGTGGTTTAAGGTTCAAATAGGTAGTTTTAGGCTAGGTTTACATAGATCTACTTCGATCACTTTTTATTTGGGGGGGGGGGGGGGGGGGTCTGTGGGTGAGTCCAAGCATGCGTCGGGCACCTTTGCTCTAAACCGTACGTTAAGATTAGTATAAAACCCGTTCTTTCAATCAGGTGGCAGCTTAATGCAGGTTGACATTCATACAGAAAGCTCCAAGAGAAGTGTTCTGCGTGATTTTCACCCTGCATTAAACAGCGACATGGCTGAGAAGACCTAAATTATTCTTAAAGTTTATTATAATTCCGGTAATAGGCGTTCTGCTGTATACGGATAGCCATTGCTTTATAATCGACACATTGGATACCCACTGCTTTATAACATTGAAGCACATAATGGTCCTTCAAGTGACATATACTAAATCGCGTATACGTATGTGATTGATTAACCCATTCCCTCATATTAACCCATTCCCTCATATTGACGAATTTTGTAAAAGCCACTTTTTGAAACCATTCTGATAAATAGAGCATCACAATGGTTTCTAAACTACATATTTCTGAAATGTCCCTTTTCTGTAGTAAATGATTATTTTTGGTAGATCTGTTTAAAGCGGGTCTAAATATAGCCTATGAGGTAATGGGTTTATAACACTTTCGCTGCCAAAAATTGTTGTCTGCAAAATATGTCGTCTGCTGCAATTTATTTTATCGATTTTTTTACACGTTGTTTTCAAAACACATTTTCACCCTAGCAAACGGTTTGGATCCTGCTACATTTGGTCTCATCTTGATCGAAACTCTTTGTATATGTTATCACAGAGGCGACTTTATCAGCGAAAGAATTATGAAAACAACCGCATCTTTTACGCGTCGTCAACCAGACATTTCACCGAATGCTGAATTTTATAGCCGTCTGCAGTACACCGTATATGTTATATTGAAGTACGTGAACACGCATGTTTTCTTGCTATAAAAGTTCCTTCGAACATCAAGTACTTAAGAATTCGGACACCCATGCTTCCCGACCCCCGTCTGTGATTTGTAAAACTGAATAATTTGATTTGGCGCCATTGAACTGACATTGTAGAAACTAGTTTTGTAGACTCTGATAAAATGCACTTCCAGAGGCAGTTTGATCTGGATTTGCGCTATTTTTTCTGTATATTCGAATGCTTAGGATAGTTGGGCTACTTCATACTGCATCATGCATTGCATAGACTGCTATACTTTGTTGATTCTCAGCAACACAATCGCATTCACGCCTTTCATTAACTCTTTCGCTGCTAAATATTGTCGTCTGCATAGTTTGTCGTCTGCTCATATTTCTGCTTTTTAAAATTTCTTCCATTTGGTTTCAAAATCATAATCATATCATTATCATAAAAAGCATAATCGCCAGCTCATATGGATCCAAACTGTTTGCATAGGTAATCACGGATCATGCGACATTGCAGAAAAAGAGTTACGTCATCAAAAGTTGTATTTCGTATCAGTTCATTATGATAACCTAATATGCACAAGTTTGTTTGCATTTCATATTGATCTGCATGACAGCTGTAAGCGCCAGCTGTCATGTATACTATTACCTATACAAACTGCTTGTTTGGCGAAATCCTAACCAAAACATTGCAGGGTTTTACTTTTAAAACTGTTGTAACAGTTTATTTCAGGCAAGAACACAACATTGAGTTGTGTTCTTTATTAAAACGTTCCCTATATGATATGCGTCACGCTTGCCTCCTGACAACAATCTTTCCACTGGAATAAGTCATCGGCCGCTTACATGGAATTTTTGGCTTTAGTTTGGTTGAACAGAACCTGTTTACTTTATTGTAAGAAGAACCTGTTTTAAGCGGCCATAAAAAGTGCTTATCATGGGTCTGTAAGGCACGCGCTTAATGCAGGTCAAATGTAATGCAGGAAGCTCTTATAGGAGCTTTCCACATTACTTTTACTCTGCATTAAGCAACCACTTTTTTTTAAGTCTCCTATATTGAGTAAATAAATGGCCGCTTAGAACATGTTCTACTGTTTTCGGTTATCACTTCACACAACCCTTTGAAATGAACTTATATGGGAGAATGGTTTTATAAAGGTGCTGATACAGATTGAACTATGATATGTTTGGTCAGCATTTAAACCTGATAAATATTCATACAGGAAATAATGGCGTCATATATATTTGTCATAATATACATTTTGGCTCAAGAAGAAGCTGTAAAATAAGAGCTATATGACACCATAAGCAAACAGAGCAGACCCTGATCAGACGGCTCCTATAGGAGCCGTCTGATCTGGGCCTACTCTGTTTGCAGATACGTCAAAATGCGCTTACATAAGGGAAATAGTTATACAAAACTTGTCAACCGGTACTAAATATGGTGCATGCCACTACACTGAAGATAGACACGAATGGATGTCATTTGGAAAGTTCTGTATTTGCCAGAGACCAATTACTCAGCATTATAATGGCTCATGTCTAGACAAAACCCAAATAGAATGAACTCATACACGTATTACATATGGTACCTTGGAGACGTATTACTACTGTAACAATACAGTAAAACCCCTTTAATGCGACCACCAAAAACATGTCTAATTTTGGATCTTAAAAGCAGGTGGTAGCTTAATGCAGGGCGAAAGGTATGCAGAA
This sequence comes from Azorinus chamasolen, assembly GCA_963576725.1. NCBI lineage: Eukaryota > Metazoa > Mollusca > Bivalvia > Cardiida > Solecurtidae > Azorinus > Azorinus chamasolen. The sequence goes on along the minus strand of OY755235.1, from coordinate 94,120,777 downwards.
AGCTCATGTGGGTGCTTTCTGCATAACTTTCGACCTGCATTAAGCAACCACCTGCTTTTGAAGACATTTATTTTCATTTATAATGTGGTCGAATTAGAGGGGGTTTACTGTACTTATAATGTAGTTATAAGTATTCTTTGACTTTTGTGAGGATTCCGCAGAACAGTCGTGTGTCCACTTGTTTTCATATGAGGCGAGGTGTAAAATATACACAATGAAAGGGGAGGTTTAACAAACAACAAAGATGCTTTCTGGAGGCGGGTATACCAATACCTATGTGTTTTCATTACGTTATGTTATCAACTTGTTTTGGATGTCATCTACTGCATGTTCTGTTTTGTAATATAATACCCAATATACAATTAATATGTAGTTGATAGTTACATTTATTGCTGATTACATGTTTTCTGCTGACTTAATTTATTGTTAATTCCATATTTATTGCTGATTACACATTTAATACTTATTATTATTTATTGCTGATTATACATTTATTGCTGGTTACACATTTATATCACATACTTATCTCGTATTATATAACATATTGTATTAAGCGATCATAAAACTATGAATTACAACGAAGATGCCTAGATATTTTTGGTGACATTAAATGATTTAACGTTTATTACTTTTTATTTCTCATATGTTTTAGCTCTTAAAGACGATTTCTACAGTTTGTTTCCTTCCAAGATTTTTTATTTTTATTTTTATATTTTGTTGTTTAAAGTATGCTGATTTCAAATAAAACAAAGAAAAGAGGGGGTTACAGACTTTATATTTGGGTAATTACCATGAAATAAACATAAGCGTGATTCCTGCCTTTTACATATAGGACAGTACAAAAATCATGACATCGGTGATATTTTTGTAAATTTCTAAGAAACTTATCCAAGAATTATTTTCAAAATTTCACATTTTGTGCTTCATAGCCCCTTAACATGAAATCAAAAAGAAATGTGTGGGTTACAGGCTTTGTTTTTAAGTAATTGCTCAATTTATCACCTAGTGGTGGTGCTCTCCCATGAAAATTATGCAAAAATGGGCGACGTCAATGACGTCACATTGCTATGACGTCGTACCAATTTGTTTATCATACTCCCGTACTGGATTTTCCTGTTTGATTTTAAGTTTTTATACGTTCAGCTAATCATCTTTTAGTAAATTTCTCGTGTAATCGAAATTGTTGACACATTAAAGGTTTGTAAATGTTTGTCGAAATAAGTCCTTCGAAATTAGTGTCATCCAGAATACTGGTACTGGTTGTTTCCCTTGTAGAGAGTATTCGGCGCAAAAAGCTGCGCAGAACTTACTACTGAAATCGTCCTTAACATCTTTGTAATACAAAATTTAAGAAAAGGAATATACAGTAAAACATGTATTAACCTATCTTAAAAAGCAGGTGGTTGCTTAATGCAGGGCAAAAGTAATGCAGAAAACTCCTATAGGAGCTTTCTGTATTGTTGTTGACCTGCATTAAGCTACCACCTGCTTTGCAGACCCATAATTATACATTATCTGATAGCCGCGTAACCCATTCCCTCATTTTTAGATTCAACCTTCTTGAATAAATCTACCGAAAAGAAGCATTTACTACTGAAAAGGAAAATTTTAGAATTGTGTAGTGTTGAAACCATTGTGATAAATAGAGCATTTGCTCCTTTTGAGCAAATGCTCTATCTATCACCATGGTTTCAAAAAGTGACTTTTTACAGAGGCGTAGAAAGGCGTAATTATGGAGGAAAGGGTTTAGACACCTTCTACTGTATGTTTGCAATATGCAACACTGTTTTCGTTAATCGACCATTTTGAGTCGTAGACAAGTCAATTATTGTTTTCCTTATTACGTTTCAAACTCATTGTTTGTTATGAATTGAGATATGTTAATATAAAATATTTTGAACTTAAACAGTTTTTTATATAAATCTTTATACAGCTGTACTACATAAAATTGTTACCCATATGAAAATATGCGTAAATTAAATCATTTTCCTGAGTAGCTAACTCATTTCTCCCACTAAACCCTATGCAGTGACTTCTTTTTGGAACTGTGTCTTCTAGACGGTTCAAAAGCGTGGCCATGATATAGTGTTGGTGGAGAAATGACGTCTCAACATTTGAATACGCACTTTCATCTTTTGCAGTGTAAAAACAAGTTTTTATCAGGAAATTCACACTGGCGCTGATAACATTAGTTTTCGTAGCCAAGTTCAATATACATTAATATGACCCTTTGTACAAGAAACAGGTCCAAATGGTTTCTGATAGTTTGTTACTAGTATAGACCCAGACCAGTCGCCCCAAATATGGCGTATCAGATCGGGTCTACCTTGTTTATTATACTCGATAGTAAAATACTGCTATCTGCGGATTTTGTTTGAAACAGATTAGACACTGTGTATTCATTCCCACTGTTAGCAGACCAAATGGACCGCTGCAATAGGAGAATCCGTGATAATCTTAACGACCAATTTGGATCCAGGCGAGCTCAATAGATCCGGACCCACTTATATCTTATATTTTTCGTATTTACACTTTTCAATGTCGGGTTTTAACCCATTCTCCCATAGGCTATTTTTAGATTCAACCACGTTGAATAAATCTACCGAAAAGGAGCATAACCTAGAGAAAAGGAACATTTTAGAATTTTGTAGTTTGAAACCATTGTGATAAATAGAGCATTTGCTCCTACAGGAGCAAATGCTCTATTTATCACAATGATTTCAGAAAGTGACATTTAAAGAGGCGTAGAAAGGCGTATTTATGGAGGAAATGCATAAAACGGCGTTTATATCGTGTATAAATGTGCCAAACTGGTTTTTAAGTGTTATACAACATAGATATCTATCCAGTTGAATAATTGTGACAAACCTTTACTCCATAGAGACACCACTTGTCATATTTGCACTAAACCCTTTTTAACCAATTCCCTCATTTAGATCCAACCTCTTTGAATAAATGTACCGAAAAGGGGTATTTACAAGAGGAAAGGGTTGTTTTAAGAATTGTGTAGTTTTGAAACCACTGCGATAAATAGAGCATTTGGCCTTTAAGGAGCAAATGCTCTAATTATCACAATGGTTACAAAGGGTCACTTTTGCAGAGGCGTCAAAAGGCGCCAATACGAGGAAATGGGTTAACTTAACTTTATAAATAACTCCGTTTAATCTTTAAATGACTTTTTTTGTGTTATTTTAGGACACACATTGTACTCATTGATGGAGCATGATGTTATCAGAAATGTTTTGGCTTTCTTGTGTAAACATTCTATCACTATATAAAAATAGAGTATAGTTTCCCTATTTTACAGACTTGTAAACAATTGCATACAATTGAACTCATCAGACATGAAGATGATTTAACACGTCAATGCCTGAAATGAGTTTACTGGCATTTGCAGACGGTCCGGACCAAGATCACAGGACCTCTATATGAACCCTCTAATTAGGGTCTGCACAGTTTATCCTTCAAAACTCTTTTCCAAATTATACATGTTCACAATTACTGTAATCTTGTATTGTACTATGGTTGACCATACCAGTTTGAAACTTAAGCATTCAATTATTTAATATTATGGAAATACCCCCCCCCCCTCCCATTAAGCCTTTCCCTGGCGAATATTCATGTAAGAAATAATGACGTCATGAGTATTAATTAGATTTTTTTATGATGGCATATGAATACAGGACATTTTGGCTCAGGCATAAACTGTAGAATCAGATCTATATTACACCATAAGCAAACAGACCAGACCCTGATTAGACGGCTCCTACAGGAGCCGTCCGATCTGGGTCTACTCTGTTTGCAGATGCTTAAAATTGCGATTACATAAGGGAAAGGGTTAAATGAGACGTTTAAATTAGTTTCAATTCCGGTCTGTAAGACATGTGGCAACTTAACCCATTACCCTATGAATATTCATGTAAGAAATAATGACGTCATGAATACCAATTAAAATTCATTTTTATAATAAATTAATGACCACATTAAATTTTGGCTGTCGAAGAAACTGTAAAATCAGGTCTATATTACTTGGCAAGGAAACAGAGCAGACCCAGATCAGACAGCTCCCATAGAAGCCGTCTGACGTGGGTCTTCTCTGTCTGTCTCATCAGGGTCCAAACTGTTTGCATAGGTATTAACTCATCCGCCCATAGCAGGCTAAAAATTAAATGTATGTCCGGCCAGTGGATGTTTTCTAATTGTTTGAATACAAACTCTTTTCAATCCTGTTTTGTGCTTCATCTGTATCATTATATCGAATAAACCAGGAAAAGTTGCTCGGGCGTTATTTTCATAAAATTAACAAAACATCTCTCTGAAGTAAGACAATCAAAACACTGCGTTCGAAAGTGTAACTCTTATCCTCACGGTGAAAATAATTAATGTTTGCTAAAATTTGTGTCTTGTACAACTTGACTACGTCTGATCGATCAGACTTTTGAGAAATGGTGTGCGGTGGTCTAGTGGTTCAAATCCCGGTACCCCCCCCGGAAATTTAAGAGACGCTTTTCAGTGTCTCCCACCCGCACCTCCTCTCTACCCAGGGGTTAAAATGGGTACATGTACATGTGATGATCACTAGCCGGTACTGTGGCTGCATGATTGCGTCAGATGTTAGCAATGCTCAATATTGTAGGCGAATGACTTATTGACCAGGAGAGTAAATGTACAGTCGGCTTAGTGGTCCTTCGGACTAGGTACTTTACTTTTACTCTTTTTTTTTTAAACTTTTTTGAGAGACTACAGTAAACCCCCTATAAACCGGAATTCTAGTAGAGAAGAATTTAGATACTGTCAGGCAGGTGGCTGCGTAATGCAGGACGAATGTCCTTTAGGAGCTTTCTGCACGACTTTCACTCTGCATTAAGCTGTCACCTGTCTCCTAGACCGATACTTATACTAATTTAACGTCCGGTTTAGCGGGGTTTACTGTACTAACCGGGTATTAAAGAGATTAGATCCCTATGAAAGGCCGAATAACTCGACCCTCTCATCTATCCCATACCAGATGATTCGTGGAAGAGCCCTCTGACCAGAGTCAGCACTTCACAAAATATTTCCAAAGTTCACATCTGCAGAATAATTCTTGTAGACACCATTCTTCAAATGAAACTTGAACCGATACAATTCACATAAAAGTGAGGCTTAAATTGGTTTCCATACATTTTGAAAATAAGAGACACTTGTAAGATCATAGAGAACATCTACATGAACCCTGCTAAAATATGATGTATACTTAAACACTGATCTACAACATGTTCTACCTACTTCTGATTCATTAAAACATTTGAGAAACTACTAACCGAGTTGTCAAACAGCTTGGATCCTGATGAGACGCCGAGTAACTCGGCGTCTCATCTGGATCCAAGCTGTTTGCATATGCTAGCTTGGCCGCGAATAACCGGAGGAGGGTTAACCCGCAGAACTACTTTTAAATACTTTCTGCCAAAGTACCTTACCCTTTTATTTCTTGTTAACATTCCCCAAGGCTAACGATTAATTGTTTAATGTGCAGTGGCACTAGTGCCTGTTTCTGGTACTTATGTACCAGCTGAAAATAATTAGAGTAACTGCTTTTAACTCTTTACGTGTTATAAAAATAAGGTCTACTTATTTTCCGATTTGTTGAATTTTCACTTTCATCTTATTCGTTCAAACCTTTGAGATACTATAGACCAAGTGTTAAACAGATTTGATCCTGAATAGACGACGAATTACTTATCCTTAGTCTCAACTGGGTTCAAAGGTCAGTTAACCAATGCATTCCTTCATAGGCTATTTTTAGACACAGCCGCTTTGAATTAATCTACCCAAAAAGAGCATTTACTAGCAAAAAGGGAATTTTTAGAATTATGTAGTTTTGAAACCACCGTGATAAATAGAGCATTTGCTCCTCATTTATCACAATGATTTCAAAAAGTGACTTTTACATAGGTGCCAAAGGTGTCAAAATGAGTGAATGGGTTAAGTCACGTTCAACAGGCACATGATTAATGTTTCACAGGGTTGCGCTAATGTAAGATTCTTCAAAAACCTTGATTATCTACACACTAGTGCAATTTGTAAGAAGTTATATAGGTTAAACATGTATTAACTCTTAAAATGCAGGAAACGAGGTAACGAACATTTACAAACTATATAGACCTATAGTAGAAAGGTAACAAAGGAGCTCTCTGAGTAGGGTCTGCGCCGTTTGTCAATCAAACGTGATAAACGATTCCATGTTGTAAAATTTGCAAAATAGACATAAAATCTAACCCTGATACAAAGTGATATATATCGGCGGTAATTAGGTGTAACAAACAATAATGTACACGTGAAATATCTCAGACATATTAAACCTTTCCCTGTTCTATGTTTGTTTTTTTAAATTTCAATATCTACTGTATATTCACTGACAAAATATGTATAATGAAATACGTTAGGTGTAACATTGTAGCTATTTTAGAAAGTAAAGAAACAGAACTATCAAATTCCATTAGCAAACAGAGCAGACCCTGATCAGACGGCTGCTATAGGAGCCATCTGATCTGGGTCTACTCTGTTTGAAAATGCGTGAAAAGGCGTTTATATGAGGGAAAGGGTTAACATACTGCATAAAGACATTACCGTATCAAGAATAGTTCCTATTTATTTATTTATAACAAATACGTAATTGAAGAAATCAAGACAATGAATTTTGTAAACTAAAGTCACTTTGTTAATTTCATTGCAAATTGTATAAAACAGTTAGGCCCTTCTAGACCCACCGCTAAGATTTGACTTATGTATGGGTTTACGAACAGGTGGTTGCTTATGGCAAGGCAGAATTAATGCAGAAAACTCCTAAAGGAGCATTCTGCATTACTTTCGTCCTGCATTAAACAACCACCTGCTTTAAAACACGAATACATGTTCATTAGGTGGTGGCTTTAGAGAGGTTTTACTTTACAACATCGTGACAATATGTGCTCTAATATTACCAATATCTTACTTGAAGTGCTGTTTGAGGCACACCAGAACCACCCCCTTCATGAATTACAGTAGAACATGTCCTAAGCGGCCATCAAAAAGATATCTAATCATGGGTCTGTAATGCAGGTGGTAGCTTAATACAGGTCAAAAGTAATGCAGAAAGCTCCTATAGGACCTTTCTGCACTACTAAAGCCCTGTATTAAGCAGCCACCTGCTTTTTAAGACTCCTGTGTTCAATAAAATAATGGCCCTATAAGACGGGTTCCATTGTAGGTGAAACAACGCCCATTATATGCCGAGATTCAGTATTAACCCTTTTCGTGCCGAAAGCAATAATGCCTGCTGAACCTCTGATCTGCTGAAGTGTTCCGTTCGACCCGTTGCATAACTACGTATAGAGTCTCAAACAAATTGGATCCCGCGGAGACGCCGAGCAACCCGGCGTCTCACCCGGGCCCAAGATGTTTTGCAAATGCAAGCCAGGTCGCGCTTAGCATGGGAGGGTTTAATATCTGCCAACCTTTCTCAATTATTGAGTAAATTTAGCCTAAGGTACGCACACAAAATGTTGCAAGTGTGAAACAGAGGAGTTATATTTGTTTTCAGAAACAAATTAGACTAGTCACGTCAATTCTCTAAACTCGTGTCGCCGCTCGGCCTATTTGAATCCAGGTCATACAGAAGGAATTTTAGTCGGATTTATAAGGGCAAATAAATATTGTTTCATGCTGCATTTGAAGTGTCGGCTGTGAGTATATTATGTGTTTTATTTCGATAGTTTTGTTGACGATATCTTAGATTTTCTATTCGTTTAATAATTTATACTTTAGCAAGCTACAGGCGAATCGTTGTTTGAGTAATTCGTAGTCTAATCAGGATTAAGGTTGATTGTAACTATGAGTTGTACAATTTTAGAGAAACTGAAAAGTTACTTAGCATGCCATATTCTAAAACAAATTACAGGTTGTTTGCGTGCTGAATACTAGCTCAAGCAGCGTACGGCAGAACATGTTAAAAGCGGCCATTATGGGCCTGTAAGGCAGGCGGAAGCTTAATTTAGGTCAAAAGCGATGAAGAAAGCTCCTATATGAGTTTTCTGTATTACAGTTCACTGTATTAAACAACCACCTGCTTTGCAAGACTCTTATTTTTAATAAATGGATGGTCGCTTAGGAGAGTTTCTACAGCAGCTACAGTGGTAAATACGCTATTCCTACCCATTTACCCGTTTTTCTACGCGTAAGAAACGGGTAGTGAACGGTTAACGAACGATTAACGAACGGTTACGCGATAAACGGTTTACACGCGTTAAACGCGTAAAGAAACGATTATACCTGAGAAGTTGCGATAGATGTATAAGTTTTCCGTTTCATGCGGAGATTTCTGATCTTATCGATGATAGCCGTTTTCAAAAAAGTCCGAATGAAACAGGTTAGCCAAAATAAGAATCGATTCGTCACTCAACGAACGTTTAACGGTTCAATCCCGGCTAGTGTCGACGATTTGCTCATTTAGGTAATGATATGTTCTTAAATTTTGTTTGTACAAAGCTATAATATCAGATATCCACTGTATATCAAACAAATGGATTGAAGAATTAGTTCTTTTTGATTAGGTTTCTACATTTCAGATAAAAAACTGTCACAAAGTAAATCACCAAATTTGGGATCTAGAATGAATAAACCTACTACAGAATTCAGATCTATTCTATTTCTTAACCTTTTCCCATTTGAATATTTCTGTCAGAAAAAAATGACACCATGAGTATTTATTAGATCTTGCTGAATTTAACAACGGTATAAGTGCACACGCCTTTTTGATATTTGTAGAAAATAAAGTAAGGTCTATTAATTTATACTTTCATAAGCAGAGTGGGCCCTGATCCGACGGCCCCTAGAAGATCCTTCATGTCTAGGTTTAATCTGTTCGCAAAGGCGTTAGAGTGTTATATCCATGTGTATGTAATGGGATAAGCAAATAGTGCAGACCCAAGATCAAACGGCTTCAACCCGAGCAATCTGATCTGAACCTATTCTGTTTTCAAAGGTGTTTTCATCATTATGAGGTAAATCTAAAGAGTTTTAAACAAGTAGGCATATTTCATGCTCACATATAACTATGAAAACGTTCTTATTATTTTGTTACTTTGTGAAGATTAAACCTTTGTATGCCGAAATTTAAAAGTGGAATGGTCCATCATTGTTTAACTGTATATTCCATTCATTATTACCAGGCTTAAATTTGCTAGATGATTTTTAATCAGGCCTATGAAAATACTAGTGAAGACCCTGATCAACACCCTGATTTTGCAGCTATATTGTCTGTGTTTACACTGCTTTCAAATGTCAGTACTTTTGTTCCCCGCATTCAAATATTTTTTATAAAATATAATTGTTATGAATGCATGAAAATAAATTGTCTTAGTTGAAGACTTTATTATTTACCCAGCCTAAATATACTATAAAAGCTGCCAGACGGTCAGTAATCCCCTAGCTATTTTCTCAGCTGGAGACAATGGTCTTGACAGTGACCACACCACTGTTTTCTTATCAACGAAGTTACGAACTATTACGTAACAGAAATACCAAATAATGTGCACAATGATCTAAAAGTATGATTTGTTATCTTCTCCAAAAATACAAGAAAACTATGTTTTGAATAATTGTAGATCTATGGCTCAGCACAAAGTTAAATGCAAACGTTTTAGACCAATTTAGGATTTAGATTAATATAAATTCTAGTTTTAAAGATAGTTTAGATTGATATGATATAGATCTACTGTAAAATACTTCTACTATATCTGCTACGGTACTGTACGTACAGTTGCAAAAAAGACATTTTACAACGCATAGATGAACGCAATGAGACTGTAGATCTATATTTTAATATAGATCTAGATCTAGCTAGATCTTATGGAAATGAAACGAGAATTAAAAGTTTAAATACTGTTGATCTTAATTTTACATATCAGGAGTGTACAACAGGTAAATTAGACAGACCATATCAAGGATTACCCCCCTTTCGTCCATGATTACTCCCCTTTCATCCGGGCTCTTAAACGTTTAGGAAACGCGTTAAGTAACGCGTAAACAAACGGTTAGAAACCCGTTTAACGAAACGGCTAAGAAACGGGTAACGAACGGTTAGGTAACGCGTAAGAAACGCGTTAAGTGGGTAGGAATAGCGTATTTACCACTGTACTACACAGCTGGTATTGATTCATTGTCTGAGCCGCTCATGAGACTGCGTATCTTATAGCATTGCAAACTGCGTAAACCCACCCCAGATATCACGTCTATGATAAATTATCCGATCCATTTTACATTGTTTGGGAGTATCGAGAACACGTATACATAATACAGTAGAACCCCCTAATGCGATCACTTAATTAATCGACATGGGTGTCTTTATAAACAGGTGGTTGCTCAATGCAGGGCAAACGTAATGCAGAAAGCTCCTCTAGGAGCTTTCTGCATTGCTTTTGTCCTGCATTAAACTACCACCTGCATCTAGCACCAATAATTATACATCTTTTCGGTGGTCGCATTACCCGGATTTTACTGTAGGCCTATTATCATGGGTCTATTTCGCACTGTGTGTGAGGATATATAGTATATATATACTATTCTTATGAGTCTGTTTTACAGTTTCCGCTGTGTGTGTGGATAGAGAACACGTACACATACTATTCTTATAAGTCTGTTTTACACTGTATGGGTGTATAGAGAACACGTATGCATACTATTCTTATAAGTCTGTTTTACACTGTATGGCATTGTGTGGATAGAGAACATGTATACATACTATTCTTATAAGTCTGTTTTACACTGTATGGCATTGTGTGGATAGAGAACATGCATACATACTATTCTTAAGAGTCTGTTTTACACTGTATGTGTGTATAGAGAACACGTATACATACTATTCTTATAAGTCTGTTTTACACTGTATGGCATTGTGTGGATAGAGAACATGCATACATACTATTCTTATAAGTCTGTTTTACACTGTATGTGTGTATAGAGAACACGTATACATACTATTCTTATAAAACTGTTTTACACTGTATGGTATTGTGTGGATAGAGTACATGTATGCATACTATTCTTATGAGTCTGTTTTACACTGTATGGCATTGTGTGGATAGAGAACATGTATACATAATATTCTTATGAGTCTGTTTATATTTCTGCTTTACACTGTATGAGTGGATAGAGAACTCGTATACACACTATTCTTATGTCCCTGTTTTATACTGTGTGTTAGGACAGAGAACACGTACACATAATATTCTTAAGAGTCTGTTTTACACTGACTGTGAGGATAGAGACCACTTATACATAATATTCTTAAGAGTCTGTTTTACACTGATTGTGAGGATAGAGCACACTTATACATACTATTCTTATGATTCTAGTTCACACTGTATGTGAGGATAGGCAACACGTATACATAATATTCGTATGAGTGTCAAACGTACCATGCACTGGAAACACGGAGTCAGGTCTGGGTATATACTTCTTGCAATGTACGAACATCCCTTTTATCAGAGAGCGGCTCGTTCACTATTTGAAGACACATTAACCATTCGCTTGCTATTCACATCAATATACCTACCTGTAAATAGGGAAGACCCAGATAAGACAGCTCCTGTAGGAGCTGTCTCATCAGGGTCTGCACTATTTACAAATTGATTGTGTAACCAGTGCACACCACAGCAGTGATTGCACAGCGAAATACTTGTACACAGTGAAGATATATGTAATTATACAACAGGGCATGGGTAAAGAAGGAGAAATGTATTTTAAAATTCAGCAAGAGAAGGGTTAACAATAATCTATAAATGTTTTCAGTAAGCCTTTTCTCATGAAAATGTATGTAAGAAATAATGACATCATGGATATCAATGTAATGTGATATGAACACATGCTGTTTTGGCCATGACAGAAACTGTAAAATTGAACGTATATTATTTCATAAGCAAACAGGGTGGACGCTGATCCCTGGGGCCACTCTGTTTGCAAAGGCCTGCAAAGGAGCCACTAACAGGTAAAACTACAGTAAAACCTCTCTATAACGGCCTCTTAATTGCATCAAGTATTTTGTGTCAAAGACAGGTGACTGCTTAAAGCAGGGTGAAAGTAAAACAGAACGCTCCTATAGGAGCGTTCTGTTTTACTTCCACCTTGCTTTAAGCAGCCACCTGCCCTCAATACCAACTACTTAACACAATTTAGTGGCCGTTATAGAGAGGTTTTATTGTATTACTAACGGTTTTATCATTGGCTCATTGTATAGGGTTAGGTAACATACCAGTAGGTATGGTCAGTAAATCGAGAAAGCTACATAAGTAAAACCCCGCTAATGCGACTACCTAAAAAGGTATAATTATGTGTGCTAGGTGTAGGTGGTAGCTTAATGCAGGACAAAAGTAATGCAGAAGTTCCTAGAGGAGCTTTCTGCATTACTTTTGTCCTGCATTAAGCAACCACCTGCTTATAAAGACATCCATGTTTGTTTATTCATTAAGTGGTCGCATTAGAGGGGTTATACTGTATATAATAAAATACAGAGCTACAGATAAAGGTGCGAACCCAAATACTAAAATCGTCATTTCTCCACCAAACCTATATACTGTGACCACTCTTTCGTCTCGAATCTAAATAATGACAACAGTAAAGGCTTTGGTGGAGAAATAAAGGAGCCATTCTTGAAAATGTTGATAATATAGAAATTTGAGTTTACTTTCAATATCTTTGAGTCATATCAAGCGTATACATTATCGTAAATCGGCCTTCATTTGTTTTAAGGTGGAACCTGCCAGATGTAATTTACTTGGGTTTGTATTTAGTATTCAGCACAGGGGTCTATACCGCTTCATGACAGTCTATATATGCTATAAATAAACAAGGGTTCCAACTGACAGAACGGACACCCATGTACCTCAAGTACAAACAAGTCTGTAACTCTTACATTTTATATGATAATTTCGTATTTTTTCGGCTACTGAAAGTAAAGATATTTCACTACCAAGTAAGTATACTCTTCTGACGGTATCAAATACATTATTATAAATCCAACAATGATTTTCTAAAAATTGTACGTGTTTTCTTGGCCATTGACAAACGTTCGTTCACCCCGGTCTCACCCTATCACAGCGATAACCTGACCATATGCATTTCAAAACATGGCGTGATTCAATAAAACGACTCGATTCTATCACCGATCTCCATCATTTTAGTTCCCAGCATCAAAAGAATGATGTAAAACTTGCAAGTTTTGTCAGTTAGCTTCAAATCGTCGAGGAAGGAGCCATTGTACGTGACGTCACAGATTTCCCAAGTTTTCCTTCGCTCATCCATTGAAATGGCTCCATTCATATTTTTTTGCAAAATGGTAGCATCCGAAATTGAAACATATCAACAGATGGAAAGACCGCTGTTGCTAGCTGCTTACGTAGTTAGAGTACAGAACAAATGGAGATTGGTGATAGAATTTGGTTGTTTTATTGAACCACGCCCTCTTTTGAACTGCAAAACTATCTAAGCAACACAAGTTGCCACTAAAGCCGTTGTCTAACCAAACCGTGGTTGAACGGTATTATTCTGGTTTTACTTTATAATGGTTTGAACTTACCTTGTTGAAACTACATGTAATCACCAGGAAGTGTTTCCGTTCTAGAACAAATGCTAGTCTCATGCTGGCATCGCCTAGTTTTTTGTATATCGAATGCATGCATAATTTTGCGCTGATGCTAAAGCTGTCTGGCCTTTTTCAGGCAAATGCATTGGAATAATTCATTAAAATGAACATGTATACAAATAAAAAAAACATATAAGCACGATTGCATATACAAATGCACGAATTCACGTCTTCATAACCAAACTTGTCAAATTTATACATTTTGCGTAACAACCTGATTATCTCACAAATACTTATTATCCCATATGGGCCTTCCTGCATTTGCAATACGCAAACATGCACCTTGTGGTTTACTTGCAGGAGTTTAGAGCCATGTAAGATCCAGGAACTGCCGTAGCTTCAATAAGAAAGAAAACAGAGAGCTTTCTTGCATACGCGGTCCGATTTGTTTTTAGAAAAGTAAACCTAGTCATCATTAATGAGCATGCCTCCATACTGCAGCTTGATAATGAATGAGATTGAAGTGAAAGCTCAGAGCATCACTTGTAGGCAATCTGGAAAAGGTGATTTTACGAACATATGTGATCTTACCTCATTTGCCGTAGAATATGGACTCGTGTCATAGAATATGTACTCCTGGGGATTGAATTGAAGTTTGTGGCCGCGGAGACGCAGAGACGCGGTGTTCTGGGTACAAGAGAGGTGTCCCCTCCAATGCTGATTTTTTAATTAGTACCTTCTTATATGCTATTTAGATGCATTCTATAACGATTTAGGGACTCGTGTAGCTCTCATTATTTAACCAATAAAACATCATTATGTTTGTCAATTTACCGCATCAGTCCTACCCAGCGAATTCAAATCTAAAAAAGCGACATCTACTTTTTTAATGTTAATAACGCAATTACATCGCCCGAGTGGAACAATGCCCCATCTACCATAAGTGGAACAATGCTCCATCTACCATTAGTGGAACAATGCTCCATCTACCATTTTTCAGCTTTGGAGAAAACAGCTCGCAAAGTTTTAAATTTAACGGATCATGCTTTTATCTTTTCTAATTATTAATACATAGAAGTTATATCTGCATGTTCTTACTGACAAACAGTATTGGAAATGTAAAAATATAAATAAATATTTGTATTTTGTGACAGATTTTTCATCATTCGCAATATTTACTTAGATAGAGCATATTGATGACAAAAAGCTGAAACGTTTTTTAAATGTGTACTGCTCTATTTGGAAATGGAGCAAAACTGGCACAGGGCAACCTAATACTATTCAATAGAAATATTAACAGAAGTTTATCTGTCATCTTTGTAAGTCTTTGTTACAGAAAGAAAAGAAGATATACATTTTCTTATAATGCAAGCGGCAATATTTTGTAACTGCAAAATAGTTATACAAACTTAACTGAAAGAGAAGATAATACCAAAAATCAAAACATGATAATGTTTTGACGGTCATTAAATTAAAATAAAGAAATGGAACAATTTGCACAATAGAGATATTAAGGCGGCATTGAAACAACCACGTCTGTCATAGAAATAATACCATATATGTGCTTTCAACAACTTTAGAAACAAAACATTGAATCACTAAATGAAGTAAATTACAGTTGTCTAAGTATGTATACTAATTAAAAATTGCACCTCAAATCTCACCCGATTTTTCATGTAATATAATAACTTAACAATTGCAGAAGTAAAGTGACAAGTAGTTTGGACCTAGGATCAGACAAAATATTTATGCCATTTGATCTGGATTTAGACTGCATGAACACATTGCAGGTAATCAGAGAGAATCCCAAGAGTTATTCATTTCCCTGCATGTTAGAACATCCGTGTAGAATATAATGGCATCATGGATATTTATTACCTGAATTTGTATAATGGTATATGTGTATTGGTAGAAACTGTAGAGTCAGATATCTTATAATTTCATAAGCAAACAGAGCAAACCCTGATCAGATGACTCCTACATTAGGTGTCTGATCTCGGTCTACTCTGTTTGCAAAAGTATGAAAAAGATTTTATGAGTTTGATTGCTCTGCATTATAGTATATGGGTTAATTTAATCTATTTCAGGAAACAGCTGCTACTAGTCACAATGTTGCTCTCCAATAATGTCTAGTGTATATGATTCAAACAGATGGGCCTATTGGAGCTTTATTGCTCTACATTAGTATATAAGTTAATTAAATGTATTAGGAAACAAGCTGCTACCAGTAATAACCTTGTTCTCCATTAATTTTGGTGTATATGATTCTTACAGATGGGCTTATTTGAGTTGTATTACTCTACAGTATAGTTTATGGGTTAATTAAATCCATTTCAAGAAACAGGCTTCTATTAGTTTTGAAAATTGAATACTGCTTAAGCCGGTGCTAGGGGGGCGTGAGTAGTGTTGCACTTTTAATTACTACTCATGAACAGACTCAATAAAACCGAGTCTGCAATTTTCTCTTTTTGCATTTCTACTTTTGCTTTCGAGGGATCACCCATTTTCAGAATATTTCTACACATTACAACCACATCTGCTATCGGACAATCGATAATCAGAATGAATAATAATAAAAATAAAAATAGCTCTCCATTGGAGACAGATGAAAGACAAACAGAAGTGTACCTTACATGATGGCAATAAAATTATTGCAGTTTACTATTTCTCGGATTTCTAAATCATCTCATGTGCCTTCTGATTTTCCCCGCCCACTCACTATCCCTCGAAAACATGGCCTGTTTCGGATATGATTGAGATAAACAAAATATGATAGAGCAATTTAGAAGTAATCTGAGTTCCATTTATCTGTCTAAATCAGTTTTCAATCCAGAAATATTTACATTTATATTACAGTTAAAGCATTTAATTGTGGTTCCATCACCGTTTTACATGTTTTATTTTAAATTGCGCTGGCCAGCAATGTGCTTGAGAAGAGATGGTCTAATTTACCGACACTATTTATATGTCAGTGTAGGGAGATAAACAACTAGCTAAAAAAACTTTTTTCCGAAGTTAAAGTGCATTTATTGTTGAATCAAACACCTATAAGAAGAAAATGACTATGCATTTATAAAATATATTAACACATTTCTGCATTAAGAGTTTTCGGCGGACATTTTGTTTTCCACCATTTTAGCTTAACGCTTGTGATATAACTTTGAATGTGATAAAGGATATTCAGCTTTAATAAATTGTCTTCCATTTGTCGTTTGTACATTTTAACAGAAAATTTTAGTGTTACACCAAGATTTTCAGTGTAGTGTATTCTTGTTTGGCTGGAGATAGTGCTCGTTGGCGGCCATTTTGTTTTCCGCCATTTCGTACCTTAAATCCGGAGAATACAGCTTGGCAAACGGCAAATTCGGATTTAGCACACTCAAATTATGTAAAAACAACTGTTTGCCAACTTTTAAAACGAAATACCTAGTGGTGTCAGAAGTTTCCAAATTCCGCCTAGGCTAGAATCTGATGCGAGTCGAGCGCTACATAATGACAAAAATGTTAACAAAAAGTTGTCCATGCCAAGGCCTCAACACTAAAAAGGTGCTACTTCGTTATTGCACGTGTTATTTAGAAATTAGTTATCTTTTTAAAGACAGTCGTGGAAAAGCACTATCGAATGGACAGTAGGTCTAATCATTACCCTGTAATTAATAAACTACATCGCAATCAATCAAAATATTAATTTATACTTTAATTCTCTGAAATGTAAACTTTTAAAATACAATTCTAATGCGCCTTATGTGAAAACAATACGTCTTTTATAAATACAACTAGAGGCTTCAATTAAGAAAACAAATCGAGACATAAAATAAGGCGTGTCTAATTTAAAGCTGTTCTTTATATCGCAATATGTTCGTTACCTGTTTGGCAGTTGTTCATTAAACATGACAAGACACCTTTTATAACAGGTTTGTTCAAATTGATATTCTAGGCAATATATGTTTTCTCCTAATATAAAATCCCATAAACGAGGTAAATTAAAATGTTATAATCATGCTTTCCCTGTAAGGAATTTGAAATTAAACAGTTTAATTGCCAGTTGTGATACATAGTCCCGGGCACTTTTCCTTATACGTTATTATAACAGTATATTCAGAGATATTATTGCCAGCGACCAAGCATGAATAAACTAATTGAGCTGTTAAGCAGCAATAAGACACTAAGCCTTCTCTTGCAGAATTTTAAAACACACTTCTCCTTCTTTACCCATGCCCTGTTGTATAATTACATACATCTTCACTGTGTACAAGTATTTCGCTGTGCAATCACTGCTGTGGAGTGTACTGGTTGCAAATCAACTTGTAAATAGTGCAAACCCTGATAAGACAGCTCCTGCAGGAGCTGTCTCATCTGGGTCTTCACTATTTACATGTAGGTATATTGACGTGAATAGCAAGCGAAAGGCTAATATACTAAATTAGCAATATTTTGTAATAAGAATTTAAAATACAGGAATACGTTAATTAACACTTTGTAATCACATCATAATTAAGTAATCTATGTAATGTAATGATAATGATTTACACTCTCACGTCCATCATGTATTTTACGTTTATGCTTTTCTCTCCTTTTCGTTGCAGAATACATTTATGTTTTATAGTGATGAGCTATTATGCTTAAACTTAAATAAACAATATATCATGTTATATTATGGTAAAGAAGTCAACGCTTGTTTTAATACATAGACAAGGACATCTTCACTAAATAAGAAATAGTACAGCCCACTGAGGGACTTATTGCATTATAGTGACCTACCAGTCAGCCCGAAAATAGTTTAAGGCCCGAAGCCGAAGGCTGATGGCCTTAAACTATTTTCGGGCTGACTGGTAGGTCACTAAACTGCAATTAGGCCCGAAGTGGGCTTTACTATTTCTTATAGTATACCGTATGTTCACGAACGTAGTTTAGCAGTTCTGTGTCACTCCACACACACACACACACACCCTTTAATAAATCTATTTCACTTGTTTGCAGTCGTATTAATCTGCAAAGCAATTATTGCATTTACTAAAATTTCTAAAACCTTTTTTGTATCAATTTTAATCAAGCTGAATAATAATTACTATTTTACTCACTGACAGGAAAAAAATAGAAAAATACCCTTTTTAAATAAATTTATTGGATTGAAATGTGCAAAACCCAGTATACGAGTACAGTAGAACATATCTTAAGCGACAATTCATTAATTGGACACAGAAGTCTTATAAAGCAGTTTTTTGTTTAATGAATGGCACAAAATTGCAGAACGCTCTTATAGGGGATCAGTTATTACCTCCCTCTGTTTTTAGTGTTTTAATTGCCTTTTTCGATACATAGACTCGAGCACTTGTCCTTATACGCTTAAACCGTTCAATTGCTTGTTTTAATGCATATTTTATTTTGCCTTAGTTATGTTTTGTACGGACAACCTCTCCTTTATCATTCAACGGACTTTCCTCATTCTTGCAGGGTTGTTTAGTATTCATGTACACTTGTGCACCGGGTTAGACAACGGGAATGTGCGTGATCTGTTCTGAGGTTATTCTTCTTTATGGCCATTAGGAAATTCCTGCACGGGTAATTTAGTGGAAATTCTTCATACTTGCAGGGATGATTGATACTAATGTGCAATTAGTGCATAAAGGTGATATTGCATGATTTATTTCGGAACTCTTTTCTTTATTTTCTGTTGAAGAACATGTCAAGCGTTACTGCGATAAAGCTTATGAGAATTCAGGAATTAACCTTTTTTGGTCTATAAAAAACTCCAATGAGGTTTTAACTAAATTAAAAATCAAGCAACACCAAGCTAACACTATAAGCACTTATGATTTTTCTACACTTTATACCACATTACCACACGATCTAATTAAGATCAAACTTACTAATCTTATAAATAAAACATTTGCCAGAGAAAAAGTATCATTTATTGCCTGTAATTCTAGACATGCGTTCTTTACCAATGACGTTACAAATAAATATACCTCATGGACATGTTTAGATCTTTGTGACGCTATTACGTTTCTGTTAGACAATATATTTGTTCGTTTTGGTAATTCTGTTTATCGCCAGGTTATTGGTATTCCCATGGGAACCAATTGTGCTCCTTTAATTGCAGACTTGTTTTTGTTTTGTTATGAACGGGATTTTATGCTTAACCTTAACAGCGATTCACAGGCGGATGTCATCAATGCCTTTAACAATACAGCACGTTATTTAGACGACATTTTTAATATTGATAACCCATACTTTGATTCTATGATAACCTCAATTTACCCTAGGGAGCTCAAGCTTAATAAAGCAAATAGTTCTGACATATCGGCAGTCTTTTTAGATTTAAATTTATCTATAAACAATGGAACAATTTCTTCTGGAATTTATGACAAAAGGGATGACTTTAATTTTAAAATAGTTAACTATCCTCATTTGGATGGGGATGTTCCCCGAGCTACATGTTACGGTGTATACATTTCTCAGCTTATTCGTTTTGCTAGAGCTTGTTCCTCTGTTGATGATTTTAACAATCGTAACCTTATTATCACTGAAAAACTACTAAAACAGGGCTACAGATATGACAAACTTCGTAAAACATTTTCAAATTTTTACCACCGTAATATTTTACTCATCAGCAAATACAATTGTAATTTACGTACTTTTCTAAAGTTAGGTATTTCACATCCGGAGGTTTACGGTGATGTCATTTACAAACTTCGAAAAATTATTGGACACACATATTTTGATACTTTGTTTGTCAAACGTATAAAACAATTCATTAAAAAGGGAAATGACCCCTCTATATTGCAGCACACTACATGCTTGGTGGTCGACCCCTTTACAGCTGGTCATTATGCTTTCCTCTTTGTTTGTGCGACGACGGAAAAGGCTTAATACTCTATGAAGATTCCCTCTGAAACCCGTTTACGGAGGGAGGAAATTAGATATTTGTATTTTGCCAGTTCTGTCGTACCCCAAATGACTACTCCACAGCTGCTCTGACCTGAATAGTCATCGAGTACATGCCTACGATGTCAAGTTTATTCTTTTTCAAACAAAACAGTTGTGCATGCTTAATATCCACTAGTAATTGTATCTTCTTGCGATTTATCTTTTATTAAATGTCGGTGTAGAAGTGTATCAAATAGTTTTCCCGTACTTTTGAATTATGACGTCATTTACATGATGACGTCGCTTGTTTACCTCTAATAGCGTTTATTTTCAAATCATTTTCATTTTGGCAGACATCGTTATGCATGTTGTGGTGTTGTCTGGAGGGGGAATTTTATTTACATTTTGACTTTGGTGAAAGTGGGATAAGGACGAGGTTGGGTACCCGTAAACCAGGTTTAAGTCCCCCAGTAGCCCTTTTTTTATTGTTTTTGGCTGCTGGCCGTTCCAAGGCGGCACTCCTGCTTTCAGCCTACGGTCAATTTTGTTGTTTAATATGCTTAATGTTTAATGTGTTTCATCTTGATATGCGCCCTGTTATGTTTTGTCTTGTGGCTTTACCGTTTCTTGTTAGATGGTGTTTGGTGCGGTGTCATTTCGTGTGTGGCTCTCCCTGTTTGACTATTTTTTCCATATTGTATGCATAACGCTAATTATTCAATGGAAGTTCATCATATTTGCATGGTGGATTATTCACGGTCCGCTACATAATTTGGTCACGGGAACTTACACTAGAATTTAACAAAAACGCCTTTTAAAATGCCATCTCCTAAACCACTGAATAGATTCTCATCAAAGTTGACAATATTGAGCTTGAGACGGCCATCCATTGAAGTTATATAAATGTTTCCCAATCTCTGTATAAGTAGGTCACAGTAACTAATAATACAGTTTGACCAATTCCCTGATATTGACGACTTTTGACGACTCTGTAAAAGCCACTTTGTGAAACCATTGTGATAAATTGAGCATTTGCTCCTATAGGAGCAAATGCTCTATTTATCACAATGGTTTCAAACAACAACATTCTAAAAGTTTCCTTTTCTCTAGTTAATGCTCCTTTTCGGTAGATTTATTCAAAGATGTTGTATCTAAAACTAGTCTATGAGGTAATGGGTTAGCGACCAATTTCTACCCTAGACCACTGAATGGGATTTGTGAAAAAAGCATAACCACAGGAGTCGTCTATCAAAGTTATTTTGAGTGGCTAAATAAGTCTGTCACATGAGCTGAACATACTTCAATGAACCAGTTCTGCATACAAATTTTGCTCTTAAACTGGAGAATGAAATTTGATCAAACTTATTACACAATGAAGAAAATATTCCAGAAAGGAAATTAATATAATACATAAATAGTTGAATAACTCTGATCAAATAGTTTTAAAACGGCCCTTAGTGGTCGAACTATTGGATCAGAGCTATTCAAGTATTTATGCAAACTTAATAGGAATTGTCCCTAGTTTGTCTTCTACTTCCATCAAAATGAAATACAACGACCTGGACGAGTTGTGATAGATGTATATAATAGATCACTTGGCCTATTAACTAGATGAACGATATAGTGCGGCCACGGCCCTATTGTTACAATGATTTAACATAATTGTGTTCCCAATAGTAGACACTGAGTCACATGCAAGTATCACAACACTGTCACTCTATATCCCTTACGCTCTGTAACCCATTCTCTCCTATGCTATTTTTAGACCCAACTTCTTTGAATAATCTACCGAAAAGGAGCATTTACTAGAGAAAAGTTAAGAAGTGTGTAGTTATGAAACCATTGTGACAAATTGAGCATTTGCCCAATAGACTTACAATGCTCTATCTATCATAATGGTTTCTAAATGCGTCAGTGGGGTGAATGTTTTAGCTCTTTTGATGTATAGTGACAGATATGCCAACTAGTTGTAGACCTTCCTTCGGGATATATTACCTCGCTTTCTGAAGGTCTTGTTTTAATACATTGACTTTTAGATGCTTGTTTTAATAAATAGACTCATCAAGTATCTGTGCTTATACGATAAAACAGTTTTAAAGAATGTTTCAACCCTTTCCCTCAAATAAACGATTTTTAAGCCTTTTCAAACATATCAGACCCAGATCATACGGCACCCGTAGGAACCGTCAGATCAGAGTTTGCTCTGTTTTTAATAAAACAATAATAGATCTGATTCAACAGTTTCTACAAATAGCAAACTGTCCTGTGTAAATATGCCATTTTAGAAATTCAGCTTATAAATATATATGATGTCATTATTTCTTACATGCTTAGTCATCATGGAAACGAATTATACATAGACACAATCGTCAGGCATACGTTAAATCAGTTTTATATGCCCGTTAAACTCTTTCCCTATTCTATATTAAGTCCAAATTTCAATACCTACTGAATATTCATGGACAAAATAATCATGATGAAATGTGGAAGGTGGTACATTATAGCCATTTTAGAAAGGGAAGACATAGATCTTTCAAATTCTACAAGCAAACAGAGTAGACCCTGATCAGACGGCGCCTCTAGGAGCCGTCTGATCTGAGTCTACTCTCTTTTCAAAGGCGTGAAAACACGTTTATATGAGGGAAAGGGTTAGATACACGCACTCGAGAGTGTATCTTTATGTTATAGCCGTTTTAAATGCCCATTTAAATACATATACTCGAGATATTGTCCCTATATGTTAAAACCGTCTTCAATGTCTGTTTAAATACATAGACACGAGTGTTCCTCCTCAGACGTTATAACCGTTTTAAAAGCCTGAATACATAAACACGAATGTGTGTCCTTATGCGTTTAAACATTTTAGCTGCTCATTTTGATTCCTTGGCACAATCGCAGCATTTCTGTATACATCAAAATAAGGTTGATGCGTGTTTTAATACATGTACTCAAGGGTTTGTTCTTATAAGTTTCAATGCTTATTTTGATTCAAATATTCGAGCGCTGTGATTACCTTTGCAAACCTCTTGGATCCAGATGAAACGCCGAGTAACTCGGCGTCTCATCAGACTCCAAACTGTTTGCTACTGTTGTTTTTTTTAAAACAAATGAAGAAAAATAAAACTGAAAATTGTAGCAGATGACAAAGTTTGCAGAGGTCGAAATTTGACAGCGAAGGAGTTAAACAGTTTTAAAATGTTATGTTTAATTTTCAATGTCAAATACCGACAAAATGTATACTGGCTCACATGAAATGTCCATGACAGACAGCCCTTCTCATGCTAATTACGTCTTGGTCTACATCCGCAAACAGCTGGGATGTACATGTAGAAGAGACGCCGCGTTACTCGGCGTCTGATCAGGATCCAAACAGAAATCAGAGATTGAGCAGACACTGTTTTTCAACTTGAGAAAGGTCAATATATACATTATCATAGTGTCTGACTATCTCAAGATAGCTATCCTGACTGGTGCATACGCATGTCTAGACGTTGTTTCACTTGACAGACTTCCAAGCATCTATTAAGAACATTATAGCATTCTACGAATGGACGTAGCGGTATGGACAGTTGGCCTTGATGGGATTCTTTTTAAGCAGAAGTACATGGCATCCTTTTTCTTATTTGTACTCTTTCTCGTTCTCAGAACTGTCAGACTGATTCTACTTTATAGATATTGCTTTTAATTGTCCAGTCAGACAACGTTACCTAAATATGTATATGAACAACTATGACGGTAATCAAATGTTACGCGAGTGATTCCAACAGGACATCGTGATGTAGACTTGACAAATAGTGTTTGAAAGATTTGCTAAAACACGGCTTCACAGGGATATATATCACTATAGAGTGCCTCTGATGTAATAAATACAAACTTGCAATAACGTGTATCAATATTGCGACTTGTAAGACCTTTTATATGTTTAAATAAATATAAAATAATCTCTGCAGTTTCCAAAAAGGTTGAAACAACACAATTATGTAAACATTTGCTGTCAGGCTTCAGTTGAACAGACACCATGATCTTTGTTAAAATTACAACCAGGCATGTTAAAAAGAATCCTCCGTACTCAGCACAATGCAGACGGATCAATCTCGTATAATTTAGATCAGGGCCCATGCTTATAAAGCTTTTAGTTGAGTCTGAGTTCGTTCTCAAGTTTTTGATTGGTCAGATTTGAGTTCTCAAGCTTTTGATTGGTCAGAGTTGAGCCAAAGGCTCAAATATGACCAATCAAAAACTTGAGAACGAACTCAGACTCAACTAAAAGTTTTATAAGCATGGACCTTGATTTATTCGGCGTTTCTCCATATCCAAACTGTTTGCTACTTTGAATGTGAGATTGTATAAAGTAAAATCTCGATACTACGAAATTGTAGTAATGAAGAATTTATGATATTTAGGCAGGTCTCTGCTTAAGGTAGATTAAAAGTCATGCAGAAAGCCCTTTTGCATTAAGCTGCCACCCGTCTTAAAAAGTGATAATGATACTTGTTTTAATGTTCAAATACTCGAGATTATTCAGTATATAATATTAATAAGAGTGTACAACCGAAGCAAACTAAGTTTGAGTCAGTTTAAATATGTTTAAACTGTTTAATATTAAGTGGCTTCTGACAAGGAGAGTGGGGTTTTTGTCCTAATGACTGCATTCGTAGCGTATAAGTTTAGCCGACATCATTAGTCGTGCGTCATCTTCATCAAATGTATTCCTTTTCTTATTATCGTATCATTTATTATTCCACCCACTATTTCGGTCACTGTTTTTCTGATGATTTAATGCTCTAGTTGAGCACACTAATAGTAGATAGACTCGGCGTTCCGTTCACAATGTCCCTGTATATCTTTATCTCTTGAAATAAAAGCATAGTTGCATTGTCTTATAAGACTATTAACGCTTTGAATGCGGGACATGTATTTACAAACAGTGTAGATACAGATCAGTTTGCTTCCTTGAGGCGTCATCTGATTAGAATCTGCTCTCTTTGTCTTTCAAAATCAAATAGCAATGTTAGGCCCTACAAACGGAGTTGAAGCTATAGTTACACCCTGAATGTGTATTCCACTCAGTGTTGAAAGGATGTACCCTTTCAGTGCGGGAAAACAGTCACTGTTGTCCTTTGCAAACCATGTAGATCCAGATGAGGAGGCTCCTAGAAGAGCCCTCCAATAAGGGTATTCACTGTATGTAATGTTATACTTAACCAAATCCCTGAATATTCACAGTAAGCTTTGCCTGATTGAATTTTGGAATAGTCAGTTGAATATTTAGCATTGAAGACTTAAACATGTTTCAAACAGCCCTATAAGTCATTCTTTGAAGCATGGTTCAATTGAAATTTTCTTGAATTTCTGGAAATCAACGTGTTGTTGCAGTTGTAAGTTTTAGATTTACACGTTTATGCATCTGGTACTGATTCGAAATAATTAATAGTAACTGTTATTAACCCTTAACCCTTTCCTTCATATAAACGTGTTTTCACGCATTTGCAAACAGAGCAGACCCAGATCAGACGGCTCCTATAGGAGCCGTCTAATCAGGGTCTGCTCTGTTTGCGTATGAAATTTGATAGATCTGTTTAATTACTTTCTAAAATGGCTACACTATTCAACCTTCCATATTTCATTATAACTAGTTTAACCATGAATATTCAGTAGGTATTGGAATTTGAAATATACATAGAACAGGGAAAGGGTTAACATGGTGGAAACAACATCTGCTCAAACTCTCATCTACAACAGTGTTAACCCTTCTCTTGCTGAATTTCAAAATACATTTCTCCTTCTTTACCCATGTCCTCTTGTATAATGACATATATCTTCACTGTGTGCAAGTATTTCGCTGTGCAATCACGGCTGTGGAGTGCATTGGTTGCACAATCAACTTGTAAATAGTGCAGACCCTGATGAGACAGCTCCTGCAGGAGCTGTCTCATCTGGGTCTTCACTATTTACAGGTAGGTACATTGACATGAATAGCAAGCGAAGGATTAACTTACGTCCGATTCGAGAAACCTTTAACCCTTTCCTCCATGAATATTCATGTGAGAAATAATGACATCATGAATATCAATTAATTTAATTTGTTATAATAGGACATAAAAACAGTAATGTTTGGCAATTGATGTAACTGTAGAATCGTATCTTTATTATATTATAAGCAAACAGCAGACTCTGATCTGGCGGCTCCTATAGGAGCCGTCTGATCTTGGTCTACTCTGCAAAAGCGTAGAAAGGCTTATCTATGGAGTAGGGGTTAAGACGATACTAATGAGTATCACACAGCTTGGATCCTGATGGGAGACGACCGAATTGCCCACTGTCACATCTGTGTTCAGGCGCTGTTCGCAAATGCCAGTCAGTTTGGGCTTAGCAGTCTCAATAATAATACTAGGAGGTGTTGCTTTAAAAGTAGATGCTTCAAACTTTTATTCTATTTATACAAAATGATGGTTAAGTAGAAACTGAACATCACACAAAACATTAAGTAGTGGTTTAAACTTTGAAATGTGTTGAGACAATTCGAATACTTTAATTGATGTAAAGCTACATGCAGCTAAGTATGTATATCGCATTATATACAGGTAATTTACAGTAAAAACTCGATACTTTTAGTAATTAATATTTGATGCTGTTTTAGGCAGGTGGCTGCTAATGCATGGTAACAGTCATGCAGACAGCTCCTAGAGTAGCTTTCTGCATGACTTTCACACTGCATTAAGCTTCCACCTGTGTTAAAGATCAATACCGGCACGTGTTTGGGTGGTCGAATAATCAAGTTTTACTGTATTTAGTTTTTATACCCCCCTTTTGAAAAAATGGGGGTATATTGCTTTGCACATGTCGGTCGGTAGGTCGGTCGGTCGGTCGGTCGGTCGGTCGGTCTGTCTGTCGGTCGGTAGATCGATGGTTTCCGAACGATAACTAATAAACGACTTGGCCTAGAATCTTCAAACTTGCTGTGGTGGTTGGTCATGACAAGTAGATGACCCCTATTGTTTTTGAGGTCACTAGGTCAAAGGTCAAGGTCACCATGACCTAAAATGGTGAAATAGTTTCCGATCAATAACTGCTCAAGGGTTTGGCTTGGGATCTTCAAACTTGCTGTGGTGGTTGGTCATGACCACTAGATGACCCCTATTGATTTTGAGGTCACTAGGTCAAAGGTCAAGGTCACCATGACCTTAAATGGTTAAATGGTTTCCGATCAATAACTGCTTAAGGGTTTAGCTTAGAATCTTCAAACTTGCTGTGGTAGTTGGTCATGACCACTGGATGACCCCTATTGATTTTGAGGTCACTAGGTCAAAGGTCAAGGTCACCATGACCTTAACTGGTAAAATGGTTTCTGATCAATAACTGCTCAAGGGTTTGGCTTAGGATCTTCAAATTTGCTTAGGTGGTTAGTCATGACAACTAGATGAGTCCTATTGTTTTTTAGGTCAATAGGTCAAAGGTCAAGGTCACCATGACCTTAAAGGGTGAAATGGTTTGCGATCGATAACTGCTCAAGGGTTTGGCCTAGGATCTTCAAATTTGCTGTGGTGGTTGGTAATGACCACTAGATGACCCCTTTTGCTTTTTAGGTCACTAGGTCAAAGGTCAAGGTCACCATGCTCTTAACTGGTCAAATGGTTTCCGATCACTAACTGCTCAAGGGTTTGGCTTAGAATCTTCAAACTTGCTGCGGTAGTTGGTCATGACAACTGGATGGCCCCTATTGTATTTGAGGTCACTAGGTCAAAGGTCAAGGTCACCATGACCTTAACTTGTAAAATGGTTTCTGATCAATAACTGCTCAATTGTTTGGCTTAGGATCTTCAAATTTGCTTAGGTGGTTGGTCATGACAACTAGATGAGCCCTAATGTTTTTTAGGTCAATAGGTCAAAGGTCAAGGTCACCATGACCTTAACTGGTGAAATGGTTTGCGATCAATAACTGCTCAAGGGTTTGGCTTAGGATCTTCAAACTTGCTGTGGTGGTTGGTCATGACCATTAGATAACCCCTATTATTTTTGAGGTCACTAGGTCAAAGGTCAAGGTCACCATGACCTTAACTGGTGAAATGGTTTGCGATTAATAACTGCTCAAGGGTTTGTCTTAGGATCTTCAAACTTGCTGTGGTGGTTGGTCATGACAACTAGATGACCCCTATTGATTTTGAGGTCACTAGGTTAAAGATCAAGGTCATCATGACCTTAACTGATGAAATGGTTTCCAATTAATAACTGCTCAATGGTTTGGTTCGGGATCTTCAAACTTGCTGTGGTAGTTGGTTGTGACCACTTGATGACCCCTAAAGTTGTTGAGGTCACTAGGTCAAAGGTCAAGGTCACCATGACCTTAATATGTGAAATGTTTTCCGATCAATAAATGATCAGTGGTTTGGCTTAGGATATTCAAAGTTGCTGTGGTGATTAGTCATGACCGCTAGATGACCTCTATAGTTGAGGTCACTAGATCAAAGGTCAGGGGGTCTGGGGGGTATACATGTTTTACAAACATCTCTTGTTTATTAAGACATGATCGGAATGTTTCATTCAAATTCGTCATAATGAATCGAACTTAGTATCTGATTTTGATATCTTTGATGGATTTATGCATATTTAAATGTTAATCTTTAGGCGTAGGCGATTGCTGCTCTTGCGTTTTTCTATTCTATTGATAAAATTAATGAGGTTCTAAATAGAATACAATTTGTTTTCAAATTCATTATGACAGTTTTGTTATAATGTGCCACGCAAACAAATCGATTTGATCGTATTTTCTAACATGGATTTATTTGCTCTGTAACATCTTGTTAAACCCCTTTCTTAATAAATATTTAAAAATTACGTCTTTGCAAACAGAGTAGGCATACACCAGATAGCTTGAACCGTCTGATCAGGTCGTACTCTGTTTGCTTACGAAATTATCATAGATCTGACTCTACAGTTTATAGCGGGATGTCAAAGAATGTGAACATTGGCGTGCGAATATCATTGTAGATAAGTACTCGAATATTCGAATAGCCGCTTACAGATCAGGACTCTAGCAACTTTGAAATCT
This sequence comes from Azorinus chamasolen, assembly GCA_963576725.1. NCBI lineage: Eukaryota > Metazoa > Mollusca > Bivalvia > Cardiida > Solecurtidae > Azorinus > Azorinus chamasolen. The sequence goes on along the minus strand of OY755235.1, from coordinate 94,091,261 downwards.
CAATCGGTCCGTAGTCCAATGTTTTCATACGATATCAATACTCGTCGCAAAACAAAACTGATGGCAAATCAAATTAACGTGGGAATTATTTTCAAAGGGTTTGAAACAGAAGATTTTGTTTTATCAAATTGTTTACTTTGTACGTTTTCGTGTTCTTGTCATTTTTTTCTATTAATAGAAAGCAAGTTTGTACACAGATTAAATTCAGTAATATCAGAAGCGTTCATTATTATGTCTCCCCCAATATTTATATGGGGGAGACATATTGTTTTCGTGAGATTTGTCTGTCTGTCTGTCCGTCTGTCCGTCCGTCTGTCTGTCTGTCCGTCACACTTTTTGTCCGGACGGTAACTTCAATATGCCTGATGCCAGTTGATTGAAACTTCACATATGGAAAGAGCATAATTAGAGAAAGTGTCATGCACAAGGTCCATAACTCTGGCTTCACTAATATAGGAGTTATTGCCCCTTGTAAAAAAAAATCACACTTTTTTGTCCGGACGATAACTCCTATATGGCTCATGCCATTGGATTGAAACTTCATATATGGAAAGATCATAACGAGAGAAAGTGTCATGCACAAGGTCCATAACTCTGGCCTCACTAATAATGGAGTTATTGCCCTTTGAAAAAAATCACAATTTTTTGTCCGGATGATTACTCCTATGTGACACATGCCATTGGAGTGAAACTTCATACATGGAAAGATCATGATAAGAGAAAGTGTCATGCATAAGATCCTTAACTCGAGCTTCAATAAATTTAGAGTTATTGCCCCTTGTACATTTGTTTAATTCTTTCTTGTCCGGACGATAACTCCTACATGGCTCTTGCCATCATATTGAAACTTCATACATGGAAAGAGCATGATGAGAGAAAGTGTCATGAACAAGGGCCATAATTCTGGCTTCAATACTTTTGGAGTTATTGCCCTTTGTTACATTTTTTTGGCCGATCAATAACTCCTGTTCGACTGATGCTATTGGAATGACATTTTATTTTTGGAAAGAGCATGATGAAAGTAAGTGTCATGCGCAAGGGCCATAAATCTGGTATCAGTATTTTTGGAGTTATTAGCTGTTATCATTTTCTTCTTGAAAAATGTAGTGTGGAAAGCGCATAATGAGGGGAAGTATCATTCATCAAGACCATAACATTTTTAATGATTTCCCTTTACATATTGTTTTTATTAGAGGAGAGACATCCGTTTTTGTGACAAAAACCTCTAGTTTGGTTCTGAAGTTGTTCGGTCCATTACAACAGCGATGCCATGCCTGGCTGTCTTCAACATGGAAACAGGGTTTATTTCTATGTATTTTATCTCATTTATTAGACTACACGGTCTGTATTAATCACGTACACACTTTCAAATGGTGTGGTTAATTTCTAGTTAAGGTATGAGACCGAATTGACGGCTATATCACCAGAGTAGTACTTTACGAGATATTGACCAATGGCTGGTATAGATAAATCTATAATTCACTTCACTTCACATTTGCAGTAACCTAGTCAGTCGTAGATGCATCAGCACACATAGTTTGATAATTAACCAATTCATAAAAAAGAGTTATAATCCCTCTATACCTCAATACAATGTATACTTGGTGGTCGATCCCTTTACGATCCCTTTAAAGTTGGGCATTATGTTTCCCTGTTTGCTTGTGCGACGACGGGAAAGACCCAATACTCTATAGTGGCGTCCTCTTAAACCCACTTACGGAGATAGGCACCTGGATGTTTGAATTTTTCCATTTCTGTCGAACGCAAAAGGACTTTAATAAAGATGAGTCCGCAAATTCAACTCTTCATGATTAAATGCGGACGGTCTTTATTAAAGTAATTGAAATGATACTTTCCATGTACATTATAACCACAAATAGAAGATGTACAAGACGCCAATTCCATGTGTTTAGTGCCAGGCATTGCAGAATTATACCGCCCTGAACTCTGAGTATCTTGTGTCATTTCGACATGTAACCTGGGTAGTTGGGTCACCCCTTGGATTTGCGATCAAGGCTGCTGTGCGGGGGCACTCATCACTTATAATGATATTTCTAGTTTAAGTTGTGTAGTGACAAACAGTGGAAATTTTAATTAGTGTCTATTTTGTGATGGGGGATAATGAATAGTTGTCATGTACTCAAGTACTAAGTACAATTGTTCTTTTTATTAGTTGAAGTTGTATTTATTGTCTTATTCTTATAAAATGCTTTATATGTATCATACAGTGGTGGTTTGTGCCATTGTCCGTTCCAAGGCGGTACTCTCTTTGTCACCCTTGATTTTATGTTTGTTTGGTGTTAATGTGTCTTTGTACTTGTGCATTTGTTCATGTTTAAATTTTTCATTTCACGTGTGTGTATGTATGTATGTTTGTGTGTTCTCCCTTACATTTATGGTTGTCTGGTGTCTTTGTACTTGTGCGTTTGTTCATGTTTTAAATTCCATCTCGTGTCTGCGTGCGTGCGTGTGTGTATGTATGTGTGTTACCTGCTCTATCGAGATGTTTTGATGGTCGTTGCGTTTTGTGTGTGGCTTTCCTGCTTGAGCTTTACTACTTTCTCATGTGTTAGAACTACAGCTTTTTTGCTTCATCAATGAAAGGATAATAATCTTATGTGAGTCCAAACCATATCATACATATATATTGACTGCGCTGTACCTGTTGATAAATGTCCATAAACTACGATGGCATTTGCCTCAGTTGCCCTTGTTATACTCGTGTTCTATTGATGTTGTTCACATTGTTTAACTATGAATAGAAACCTCTATCAGGCCGAACATTATTTTAAGCATAGAACAAATCTGCAATGACACATCCCATGTGGCTACTAAAGCAGCAATTATTTAAAATGCAAAGTTAAATCGATTGAAAACAGACACACGCTTGATTTTGTTCAAGTTTTATGTTTCAGATATTCTGTGCCCCGTTAATATATGAAGTTTCATATGAATAGTGATCGAGACAAAGTGTATTATTATTGTTTTGCAGATATTTTGAAATAAATTGATCTATAGCCAGTCAAAACCTTTGAATATACGGTGGCAATAAATACACTTTGGAAAACAAATGTAAATAGTTCAACGAATTTGCAAATAAGACAAAACGACATGTATGAATCATGCAGGAAACACCACATACAAAACAGTCGCCAGAATAGTACCACGACAAAACAAACCCCACTCTGTTACGATTATTAAAACCGAGTCTAATACTTTGTCGTAGAGACAGGTGATAGCTTAATGTAGGGCACAAATTATACAGAAAGCTTCTCGCTTTGCATTAATTTCGTTCTGTATTCTTGCTTTTATAAACATCAAGACATATTCATTAAAGTGATAGTCTGTACTTAGAACGTGTTTTAACAATGCCTAACAATTACGTTAATCATTTATTTATATGCTGAAAAGAAGTATATCGCAAGAAAACAAGTCGACTAAACACCGAATGAGACATAGCGTCCACGTGTTTGATATGTTATTCGGCAATGTATTTATAGTATTTATTAACCCTTTCCTCAATAGGTTATTTTTAGACCCAACCTCTTTGAATAAATCTACCCAAAAGGAGCATTAACTAGAGAAAAGGAAATGTTTTAAAATTGTGTAGTTTGAAACCATTGTGATAAGTAGAGCATTTGCTCATATAGGAGCAAATGCTCTATTTATTACAATGGTTTCAAGAAGTATTTATTACAGAGGCATAGAAAGGCGTATTTATTGACCAAGGTCGATAATACTTTGTTGTAGAACAAAAATTATAAGTATCGATGAAAACGGTTTATTTTGTATCACAGGGACATTTTCGATATAAGTTCAAATTGACAATATTCATCATAATGATTGAACATAACACATATCAAGTTTTATGATATTACTGAAAATATGCGTTCGTTGCAGGGACTTCCTCTTTAAGTGGTCACTTTAGGGGAGTGGTGGTTACTGTACTAAAAAATATAACATTTGAAACATATTTTCTGAGACACGGTATCATATCTGAAGCATTCACTGAGCACATAGGTGTGTTCATGATTTACCCTCAGAGTATATGAGACATAACTGATTGTTGAAATTGATAATAACATAGAGTCAATGCTGAAGTTGTGAAATTGTAATACAATCGTGACGAAACATCAGGGGAAATGGTGTATATATTTAAGGTTATATTATATACTTTAGTACACGCAGTCATTGACTAATAACGCCCGGACTAAATACGACACTTAACAAATCATAAAGCATCTAGTGCATTTATAACAAACAAATATGGCCATGGACAGCCACACTCTGAAACCAAAAATTAAATATACATTGTTAATTACGCCTGTCTCATCTCGTTAACGCCTTCGCCGATGTAGGCGTGAACACCTTTACAAATAAATTTTTGCCACTAGTTATAATGTTTGTAAAGAAATTGAAGAACATGCCACTTTGAAACCTGAAGTAGACGATAATATTAGCAGATTGAATTTATTTTGAGCCAAAAGGGTAAAACAAATTGTCGTATATATATTACAAAGCATGTGTGTTTGTACGGTTTGTGGCAAGACAAATTACAAATAAGAAAAGACATAGAGGATCTGTTGCGAGTTGTCTTTTAAGATCATATGTTCCTAAACGAGCCTTAGAAAATGTCATTAAGCGAGCCTTGGCGAGCTTAATAACATTTTCTAGGTGAGTTTAGGAACATGTGATCTTAAAAGACAACGAGCATCAGATTCTTTTTCTCACATATCAAAAAAATGTATTTTCGCCGTTTAAATGACATGTAAACATAGGTTTCCATGGCTTGACGTCATATATGACGTCATACGTTCTAAAGTGATCTTACACGTGTTACAGATAAGGAAATCTTAACTTGTTGTTCTAACTCGGAGATAAGGGAAGGTATGTGAGAAATATGCTTTTGAATTAATAGTGCAGTCAATAATTTCTCCACCGGGAACCTTTTCTGAGAACAATGAAATACATTATTGTTTGGGTTATGTAGGTTTGACATTTACTATTTTAGTATTTTATATTCTTAAACAGGCTTAAATGCCTTTTAGCAGGGCATACTACTGGACATTTTGATTATTCAATAGTACGGTCTTAAAAAGGAAGATTTTATGGAATTAGTCGTGTCTATTAAAGTTAAAAGAGCCTTGTTTCGGTACAGTATGTATGTTGTAAAATTCCGACATTCAGTGTGTATGTTCACAAAATATCTTTAAGTGTTTAGTCCGGTCGTAGTTAGCGTCATGATATACAGAATGGTGGTTTGTAGGAGCACATTTGTCTCGGAGCACATTTGTCTTACGTAAGACGTATGTGGTCGCATTTGTCTCAGGATAATCAAATACGACCTCAATTGTCTCACCAAAAAACACAATTGTGTGACAGATGTGCTCCGATCAATTTATTTAAGGGACTAGAAAGCATAATTGTATCACGTCATTTTTTATGAAATACAAGCATTTTAACGGTAGAAAAAAATGTGCGGCCAAAAATACGGCAGCCCCGAGAAAATAATCCACAGCCGGAAAAGTTGGATGAAGTCCGTGTTTTTCCAAAAAACATAGGCTTACAAAAACACTGACTTCAGAAAAATATGCGGCCAAATATTCGGCAGCCCCGAGAATAAATCCGAAGCGCGATAGGTTGGATGAAGTCCGTGTTTTCCCTTAGCCATAGGTCCGACAAAAACACGAACTTCAGAATAATATGCGACCAAATTTTCGACAGCCCCGAGAAAAAATCCGAAGCGCGATAAGTTGGACGAAGTCCGTGTTTTCCCTTAGCCATAGGTCCGACAAAAACACGGACTTCAGAAAAATATGCGGCCATAAATTCGGCAGCCCCCGAGAAAATATCCACAGCCGGAAAAGTTGGATGAAGTCCGTGTTTTTCCCTTAGCCAAAGGTCCGACAAAAACACGGACTTCAGAATAATATGCGGCCAAAAAATACGGCAGCCCCGAGAAATAAATCCGCAGTCGGAAAAGTTGGATGAAGTCCGCGTCATCAAAAACACGGACTTCAGAATAATACGCGGCCATAAATTCGGCAGCCCCGAGAAAAAATCCGCAGCCGGAAAAGTTGGATGAAGTCCGTGTTTTTCACTTAGCCATAGGTCCGACAAAAACACGGACTCATAGGTCCGACAAAAACACGGACTTCAGGAAAATATGCGGCCAAAAATACGGCAGCCCCGAGAAAAAATCCGCAGCCGGAAAAGTTGGGTGAAGTCCGTGTTTTTCATTTAGCCATATGTCCGACAAAAACACGGACTTCAGGAAAATATGCGACCAAAAATACGGCAGCCCCGAGAAAAAAATCGGCAGCCGGAAAAGTTGGATGAAGTCCGCGTCATCAAAAACACGGACTTCAGAATAATACGCGGCCATAAATTCGGCAGCCCCGAGAACAAATCCGCAGCCGGAAAAGTTGGAGGAAGTCCGTGTTTTTCCCTTAGCCATAGGTCCGACAAAAACACGGACTTAAGAAACATATGCGGCCATAAATTCGGCAGCCCCGATAAAAAAATCCGCAGCCGGAAAAATTGGAGGAAATCCGTGTTTTTCACTTAGCCAAAGGTCCGACAAAAACACGGACTTCAGAATAATATGCGGCCAAAAATACGGCAGCCCCGAGAAAACATCCGCAACCGGCAAAGTTGGAGGAAGTCCGTGTTTTTTCCTTAGCCATAAGTCCGACACAAACACGCATTTCAGGAAAATATGCGTCCAAAAATACGGCAGCCCCGAGAAAAAAATCCGCAGCCGGAAAAGTTGGATGAAATCCGTGTTTTTCCCTTAGCCATAGGTCCATAAAAACGGCAGCCCCGATAAAAAATCCGCAGCCGGAAAAGTTGGAGGAAGTCCGTGTTTTTCCCTTAGCCATATGTCCGACAAAAACACGGACTTCAGAATAATATGCGGCCATAAATTCGGCTGCCCCGAGAAAAAATCCGCAGCCGAAAAAGTTGGATGAAGTCCGTGTTTTCCTTAGCCATATGTCCGACAAAAACACGGACTTCAGAATAATATGCGGCCATAAATTCGGTTGCCCCGAGAAAAAATCCGCAGCCGAAAAAGTTGGATGAAGTCCGTGTTTTTCCCTTAGCCATATGTCCGACAAAAACACGGACTTCAGAATAATATGCGGCCATAAATTCGGCAGCCCCGAGAAAACATCCGTAGCCGGAAAAGTTGGATGAAGTCCGTGTTTTTCCCTTAGCCATAGGTCCGACAAAAACACGGACTTCAGGAAAATATCCGGCCAAAAATACGGCTGCCCCGAGAAAAATTCCGCAGCCGGAAAAGTTGGAGAAAGTCCGTGTTTTTCACTTAGCCATAGGTCCGACCAAAACACAGACTTAAGAAAAATATGCGGCCATAAATTCGGCAGCCCCGAGAAAAATCCGCAACCGGCAAAGTTGGAGGAAGTCCATGTTTTTCCCTTAGCCATATGTCCGACACAAGCACGGACTTCAGGAAAATATGCGTCCAAAAATTCGACAGCCCCGAGAAAAAATCCGCAGTCGGAAAAGTTGGATGAAGTCCGTGTTTTTCCCTTAGCCATAGGTCCGACAAAAACACGGACTTCAGGAAAATATGCGGCCATAAATTCGGCAGCCCCGAGAAAAAATCCGCAGCCGGAAAAGTTGGAGGAAGTCCGTGTTTTTCCCTTAGCCATAGGTCCGACAAAAACACGGACTTCAGGAAAATATGCGGCCAAAAATACGGCAGCCCCGAGAAAAAATCCGCACCCGGAAAAGTTGGGTGAAGTCCGTGTTTTTCCCTTAGCCATAGGTCCGACAAAAGCACGGACTCATAGGTCCGACAAAAACACGGACTTCAGGAAAATATGCGGCCAAAAATACGGCAGCCCCGAGAAAAAATCCGCAGCCGGAAAAGTTGGGTGAAGTCCGTGTTTTTCATTTAGCCATATGTCCGACAAAAACACGGACTTCAGGAAAATATGCGACCAAAAATACGGCAGTCCTGAGAAAAAATCCATAGCCGGAAAAGTTTGATGAAGTCCGTGTTTTCCCTTAACCATACGTCTGACAAATGCACGGACTTCAGGAAAATATGCGTCCCAAAATACGGCAGCCCCGAGAAAAAAATCCGCAGCCGGAAAAGTTGGGTGAAGTCCGTGTTTTTCCCTTAGCCATAGGCCCGACAAAAACACGGACTTCAGAAATATGTGGCCATAAATTCGGCAGCCCCGAGAAAAAACCGCAGCCGAAAAAGTTGGAGGAAGTCCGTGTTTTTCCCTTAGCCATAGGTCCGACAAAAACACGGACTTCAGGAAAATATGCGGCCAAAAATACGGCAGCCCTGAGAAAAAATTCGTAGCCGGAAAAGTTGGATGAAGTCCGTGTTTTTCCCTTAGCCATACGTCTGACAAAAACACGGACTTCAGAAAAATATGCGGCCAAAAATACGGCAATCCCGAGAAAAAATCCGCAGCCGGAAAAGTTGGGTGAAGTCCTTGTTTATACTTTAGCCATAGGTCCGACAAAAACACGGACTTCAGGAAAATATGCGGCCAAAAATTCGGCAGCCCCGAGAATAAATCCGCAGCCGAAAAAGTTGGATTAAGTCCGTGTTTTTCCCTTAGCCATAGGTCCGACAAAAACACGAACTTCAGAAAAATATGAGGCCATAAATTCGGCAGCCCCTATAGGAGCGTTCTGTTTTACTTTCACCTTGCTTTAAAGAGGAAGTCCCTACAATGATCGCATATTTTCAATAATATCATAAAACTTGGTATTTGTTATGCTCTATCATTATTATGAAGGTTTTCAATTTGAACATGTTCACTTAAATGTTTTTTCGTTATACATGCACTTTACCACTGTATTTGCCGTCGCGGTTGTTGTAGGTTAGTCGGAGAGGGGATACGTTTATTTACACTGTTTTGTCTTTTAGGGTGGGGATGGAATAAGTGTGAGGTTGGGCGCGCATAAACCGGTTTAACCCCCAGTGACTTTTGTCACTGACCGTTCCAAGGCGGTACTTCCATCTTCCTCCTATTGTATGTTTGTTTTGTCTTTGTGCGTCTCTTGTTGTTTTTTCTAGTTATGTACATTTGCTGTTTCCTTGTGTTGCTGTTCGGGCGAGTGTTTGTTCTGTATGTGGTGTTTCCTGCATGACTCATTTTTGTACTTTTATATCGAAAATGCCCCTGTGATACAAATAAACCGATTTCATCAATACTGATAATTTTTGTTCTACAACACAATATTATCGGCCTTTTCCGTTAAATTCTTCCGCGTTTTGCCGATGATCACCCGATCCCTCCATTGTTTACGTAATAGCTTTCTCCAAAGTGGTCGGAGAATCGCGAATAGGGCGAACAGTTACGAAACTAAAACCCAACCCGAATAAAACTGAAACTTCGGGTAGTAAAACCGGGATCGGCGATATCAAACACATGGATGTTTTGTCATTATAAACGGTAATTGGATGGGGCTTTTTGCGATATACTACTTTTCAGCATATAAATAAATGAGTTTTGTATAATATAAGTGTTTATGAAACGCGTCAAATGTAGGGACATCCCCTTTAAGCAGCCACCTGCCTGTAACACAAAATACCTGACGTAATTTAGTGGCCGTAATAGAGAGGTTTTATTGTATAAACTAATACTGCACGATTACTACGAGCTTCTTGTCCACCATTGTCCACTTACCCATAAATTAGAATGGTTGCAACATATATAAATAGAAAAGTGCAGCCATGGCTCAGCGCTCGAAATCGACAAGGCATTTCTCAACCAGAATTTTATGGGGATGTTATCTACAAACTTAGGAAAATTCGGGGTCATATCCATTTTCATGATTTGTTTATAAAACGCATTAAAACATTTAAAAAGAAAGGTTATGATCCTATTATATTGCAACACACTGCATGTTTGGTTATCGACCCTTTTACAGTCGGTAGCTACGCTTCCCTCTTTGCTTGCGCGATGACAGGCCGAGGGTAGTACTCTATGATGGTATACTCTTAAATTTGGATACAGGAGGAGCTTACCAGACTCATGTATTATTTTTTCCCTGTCGTGCCCTTAACGGCTTACCTGCAGGTGCTCTGACTTCAGCCAAGTCATTCGAGTACATATTTGACGGATTGTCACAGTTATTATGCTATGTTTTACATGTTGTCCTGTGTTCACCGTCGTCTATGTTGTGGGTAAGTCCAGCGGGGATACCTTTATTTACAATATTTGTAAAGCTAGGGTGACTTTGAGAGAAGTGCGAGGTTAGGACGTCCGTAAACCGGTTTAAACCCCCAGTGGTGTTTTTGCTGCTGACCGTGCCAAGGCGGTACTCTCTTTGTCATCCTTCCTTTTGTTTGCCTTGCGTCTTTGTGCTTGTGGTTTGTTCATGTTGTGGAACGTTTGTCCCTGGTTCTTGTGTCTCTTTTGGTGTTTTCTGTGTTCATTTCGTGCGTGTGTGTGTGTGTGCGTTTGGGTGTGTGGTTGTGTGTGTGTATGTGTCATGCTGTTTTTCGGTGTGTTGGTGGTGGTTGCGTCTTGCATGTGGCTTTGCCTGCTTGACTTTACTACTTTTCCATATATAGTGTCACGCAGCTCTGATTCTGAATAGACGCCGAGCTACGGGGCTAATGTGACTTAAGTGGCGGTTAGCAGGATATGCGTAAAGCTATGCATCAGGAGATATATCTAACCTTTCAACGCTGCATATTCCAATGAAATATTCCAGTGTCAAACTGGTAAAGCTTACCGTGGATTTCAGCTATTTTGTTTTAAGAGAAGTGCAACATGACACATTAGGAACCCTCTCATCTTACTGTTTATTATTTTATCTATTTTTAATTCTGCCCTACGTACTTGTAAATTATGTAAGAGAAATTACATGTAGTTAATAAAATTATGAAATGCATTTATATGCCGTTCCCAGTTTGTTTGTAGCATCATGCTGAACCTGAAACTGATATTTATATATCTGTATCATACCACGTTTGCTGTTATGACTTAAACTCGTATATTGCTTCAGAAACATGTGACATTTTGCTTTGGATTTTATCAGTTTACATGCTTTACGTTAACAACGTAATGACACGATCACATTTCACAGCATTTATCTCATAAGGAAAATACATATCCGGTGTATGAGGAACTAGATACATTGAACCACTGTATGACTGTGTAACAGCCGTACACGAACATAATCACTGTTTGATCATAGTGTGATTGACGTTTGCCTTACATAGAAGTAATATGTCTCAATTAGAAAACGAAACAACCAAACTATAATAAAACAACTTTAATATACAGTTTTGAAGAATGGCAATAAACTGCCATACACTTTCATGCAAACGTAGTATGGGTCAAGCACAAAACTGAGAAGAGTATTTGAAAATCGCTTGTCCACTGTATAGCAAAAAGTCAAAGCCATTGAATAATAATCGGAGGTCTATATAGGATGGGTAAATCGTAACAATCATTCTCAGTGTTGTTATACCTTCTGATCCTTCGAGATCATGAATTTCGGTACTTCTTGTTCTGAAAATTGAATACCGCTTAAGCCGGTGCTAGGGGCGTGAGCAGTGTTGCACTTTCAATTACTGTTCATGAACAGACCCAATAAAACCGAGTCTGCAATTTTCTCTTTTTGTGTTGCAATTTTTGCTCTCGGGGGATCACTTCCCTTCAGAATTTACTCCTTTATTTCTCAACCAAACACAATGTTGTGACTACTCTTTAGAATCGCCTCGAAGAGACACTTCTAAAGAATGGTCACATCATATATAGGCCATGAGCCAGAGGCCCAAAATTGGCCATCGGTACCATCTTTGGGGAATAATGCTATCAATGTATTTTGGTAAGATATAAGTGTCTAGAATCAGAAAATATGTGATAGCAGTAAATCGGTGGTAGCTTTTTTAATTTTTTTCACCAATTTTAACCCTATGGTAAAAATTAGTGTTTTCTAAATCTAGCATTAAAGAAAAGACATCATTAAATTGCAAACAGGTGTCTCTCTCTTGTTACACACTGTATCTACCTGAAAATTGACAGGCTTGTAGCTGTAGTTACACACATTTCATTTATGTTTTTATTTTTTCACAAAAAGTGGTTTATATGAAGTAAATTCTTGCTCATATGTACATGGAATTGTGTTTACATTCATATGTATTTTGCAGAAGTAAAAATTCTCCGGAGTTTTGCATACCTTCATCATCTTTATAACTAGGCTCATAAAACTTCATATGTATATTCACAGTAATGATGGCAAAGAATTGACTTCAGAGTAGAACCCTTACATCTAGCATCTCTTAATGCAAATTGTCAGAGTTATGTCCCTTTTAAAACTTTCATACAATCAAATTGTGCCAAAACTGAAGTATCTTAAGAGTTAGCCCCATGAAATTTCACCAGCATTTCATTATCATTATATCAACGACAAAATTAACGATGAAAACCCTTTGAGCCAGAACCCAGACATTGTGTAGGCTAAATTATGTCCCTTTATGAAACTTGTATGTAGCAGGTAAACTATAAATATCCGATCAACCACTTCAGAGCTAGCTTATTCATGATATACTCTTATATATTTATTATTCATCAATAAGCATTACAACTTGGTCTATAGGAAATGGACCCACCCCCTCCTTCCTTATGATGATATTGTCACCAAGAATGCATTTTAGTGAGAGAGAAAAAACAAGTCCCGTAATTTTGCTTACTACGCAATTCCCCATCTTCACATCAAGTTGTTTATCTGTGAAAGTTTTATGCATGTATATGCTTTATAGTGAAGAAAGTTGCCAAGACCTGTAACTCTGGATACAATGGTCATAACAAACATTTCCTTCTTTGAATACCGCTTAAGCCGGTGCTACGGGGCGTGGGCAGTGTTGCACTTTCAATTGCTGTTCATGAACAGACTCAATAAAACCGAGTCTGCAATTTTCTCTTTTTGTGTTGCAATTTTTGCTCTCGGGGGATCACCTCCCTTCAGAATTTATAATCTTCACAACAGCAGGTGTTAAGTGCTTGTGTGGCGGCCGTAAAACGTCGCCCCGTACTTCATTCTCAGTGTTGTTATACCTTCTGATCCTTCGAGATCATGACTTTCAGTACTTCTTGTTCAGAAAATTGAATACCGCTTAAGCCGGTGCTACGGGGCGTGGGCAGTGTTGCACTTTCAATTGCTGTTCATGAACAGACTCAATAAAACCGAGTCTGCAATTTTCTCTTTTTGTGTTGCAATTTTTGCTCTCGGTGGATCACCTCCCTTCAGAATTTTAATGGTAATTTTCACATCAAGGTTGGCAATTAGTGAAGGTTTGAAGCAAAGTCCCCATTGGTGTATGAGGAGATGGAAACACAAACGTTGCGAGACATACCGGGTTTATAGGAGCATAAAATGGTGATTACCATATCAAGCATGCTTATACAGACCTTCTGTTTTCACTTCAAGGTTATTTAAAGTAAAACATATTTTGTCTGACAAAGTTCTCGGCACTTCAGTACTAACTGGATGAAGTAGATGAGCGTCTGACCATGCAACTGAAGTAGTAAATCGGGTTTTATAAGCTGGTCAGAGAACACAGAATACTTCGCAATGTATTTGGCTTTTCCTGCTGATACATACACCAGCGTCCCACTATATAAGAGATGCGGGAATGGAGCAATGACTCCATGACATCAGGAAGATTACCAGCACTATTAAAATATAAGTTCATGTGTACCTTTGCATTGGCACGCCCTTAATTATAATAGTAAGACAAGCACAGTGGGATTGCCAACCAGGAAAGAAAACCCCTAAGCATAGTCCTTAAATTGGTTAGAAATAGGAGATCTGCTTCAAATTGTTACATGAAGTGCAGCCATTTGTCTGTCTCCTACATTCACTGTAAATTTGTAGGTCATGCCAGACGCGACCTTTGCTGTGCGGTGATGGAGGGTAATCTTAAACAACTATGTAGCGAATACTTTGCATAGCGCTCGCAAAAATACAAACGACCAGGCTGTAATTCAGAATCCAAATTTTCCAAATTATTATAGCTTAGGCAATGTTATTTGTGTATTGGTCAGGCAACCAACTTTGGAACATTATTGGATTAATTGGATGTCTGTTTCTTAAACTCGTGAATGCCTATAATGACTTTCTACACTAATGTCAGTAGCCGGTGAGAATACATGTATTTGTGAGTAGGACTATTGTTTGTTATGTATGTTTGCTTTACGTCAGTTTTATCATTCATTTGCCATATAGGACAATCAATTATCCAACAGGAGAGATTGTAGGAGAGCAGAAGAATGCTCTTGTTCTCTGGATCTTCAACATTCCCAGTCAGAATTACTATTAGCAGATCCATACATTATCCTATCACCAGATTAAAATATCTTAGAGCTACCCTCATATGCCAAGTGTAAAGCAAAAATAATGTGAAACTTGGATCATATCAAAACCTTTGTAATAACCTTGGGGCAATCCCTTTAACCTCAGTCTAATGGGAATCATGTTGAAGAAGATCTTGCAGAACAATGATATGGTAATATATTTTCTGTAGCCCATGTGTCAGTGACCACGATCAGAGAAAAATGTTTTCAGAGAAAGGACACGGACGGTTTTTGATCACTTTTTAACTCAACTGCCTCTTGTTCTAATTTTAAACAACATGTCATTAAGATGTGCCATTCACCAGCCTACATATTAAAATCCTGATCATAAATGCAAAAATGTAATTGATCTGTCTTGTGTTGTAACCGTATTGGATACCTCCGTGCGACAATGAAATCACTAAAAGCATGTATGTTAGATTGACACAGATGTCCATAAAAAATGACCCATAGTTCACCTAGGAATATGCAAACCAATACGGACACCCCTCCTTACCCCATCTTACAGGCTACTAATTTACTTTGGATAAAGTGGAAACTGGACCAATAAATAAATAATGACCAGGTTCAAATGAAACTAGAATTGTTTTTATACAAAAACTGATGCCCACACCCCCGCACGGACAAAGTTTCCCATATACAATTTTCAAAGTCCTAGAATTCTTTAGAAAATCACCGAACCGGACCAGGAATAATATAAGCACAACTAGGCATAGTGCTGATCAATCCTATTAAGCTTCATGAAAATCAGATATGTCTTGGAGAAACCGCGAGGACAAAATTTCAATGTAAAACAAGATGTGTTCGTGAAACACTATGCCCCCGACCTTTGACCCTGAAGGATGACCTTGACCTTTGACCAATGTACCAGGGACTTGAACGCGACACGTCGTCTTTGTGTGGTGAACATTTGTGCCAGGTTATTTTGAAATCCATTCATAGATTATAGAGTTATAGATGGGGCACGAAATTTGGGACTGACGGATGGAAGGACGGGCGGACAGACTAATGGACAGACAATGCGATTACTATATGCCCACCGTTGGGGGACATAAAAATCAAAGTCCAATAACTGCAGAAAATCATCGAACCAGAACTGGAATAAGATAAACCCAACTAGGCATAGTGGTGATCAATCCTATGAAATTTCATGAAAATCCGATCAAAGGTTTTGGAGAAATCGCACGGATAAATTAAAATCGGACAGACGAACGGACGGGCGGAAGGGTGGGGTAGCGTTGAAGACATACGGATGGACAGACAGACGGACGCCGCACACACAAAAATATGTCTCCCCAGTATACTGGGGGAGGCATAGCTAGCAGGTGCGTTGGTTATTAAACTAATAAGAATATCAAGTTTTAAGCAAACTTGTAGATATGGAAACTTGCGTCTATAAATGGACAGACAGACAGACAGATGAATGGATGGACAGATAGAGGGACGGACATATGGGGTGGACAGATAGAAGGACAGTCAGACTGACAACCTGATTCAGGTATACCATCATAATTTCGTTGTTGGGGTATGATACCAAATGTTGTAAATCTGAAATCTTTAGCTTTACTTTTCAATGATAATTTTGTCTCGAAATGCCGATATTGTATAGCATAATATAAAACGCAATAAAACATAGAAAGCTACCATCGATGCAATGCTATCACATATTTTCCAACTCCATATATGTATATGATGTTAAAAATCACAACGAGGATTATTCCCCTGAGATGGTACCGACCAACCCTACTGGCTCATCGACTAATAGGAGCACATGCTCTATTTATCACAATGATTTCAAACTACAAAATTCTAAAATTTCACTTTTCTCTAGTTAATGCTCCTTTTTGGTAGATTTATTCAAAGATTTATTTTTATCTAAAAATAGCATATGAGGTAAAGGGTTAAATAGTATATATTTCTTGATTATCAAACCTTATCTCCCTGTAAGACATACTGTCTGGAGTGTCTGCTCAAATTGGGATATATGCAATGTCGACTACGTCTGATTCTATTAAGCTTTTGAGAATAACTGATCGAGTGTAAATCGGCTTGGATGTCCTATAGGAGCCGTCTGATCAGGGTCTGCTCTTTTTGCTTATGGCGTAATATAGATCTGATTCTACAGCTTCTGCCTGAGCCAAAATGGTATGTGTTCATATGCCATTATAAAAAGTAACCTTATCAATATTCATGACGTCAATATTTCCTATATAACTATTCATCAGGGAAAAGGTTAAATTAAACATGGTCGGCAATTTTCTCTTTTGCCTTGCTACTGTCGCTTTCGAAAGATCTCCTACTTTCAGTGTTTAAGTTCTGATCACTAGTCTTAAAATCCCAGTAAGTATAAAATAAAAATTATTCTGGATCTCCTAAACAGGTAAGGCAGGCATATTAGTTCGATACTATAATAAGTAGGACGACTAAAGTTGAATGTTTAACCCTTTCCCTCATATAAACGTGCTTTCACGCATCTGCAAACATAGTAGACCCAGATCAGACGGACCCTATAGGAGCCGTCTGATCTTGGTCTGCTCTGTTAGCTAATGAAATTAGATAGATTTGTTTCTATACTTCGTAAAATGGCTACACTGTTCCACCTTTCATATTTCATAATAACTATTTTGTCCATGAATATTTAGTAAGTACTGACACTTGTAATAAACATGGAACAGGGAAAGGGTTCATTAAGCAACTACGCACCACATCACTCCATGTTCGATAGAGTTTAACCCTTATTCACCAATTGGCTACGCAATTATCCAAGCAACGCGGCATTTCATTAGAATCAAAATTATTTTACATTCGCTAAATAGTTTCCCAAAAGCTGTTTGGTACTTGGTCAGTAGTTGACGAACTGGAATTCAGTTACAACTGCATCCGATATGAGTTCAAACGGACACACGTTAACCTTTAGCCTTCTGAGCAAATTATCTTAACATATTTTTTCACCTATTATATTTTCAAAATTCAAGCTATAATCAATTTGTCTACCAAAACGTAATCAGGGTGTCAAACAGTTTGGATCCTGATGAAACGCCGAGTTAATCGGCGTCTCATCTGGATCCAAACTGTTTGCATAAGTATTCACTTATCCGCCCATAGCAGGCTAAAGGTTAATTCAAGTATAGCAGTCGTTGCTGTTTTGTATCCCTTATCCACTGGCACTTGATCGAAACAGACTTTAGTTGTGTAATATAATAGTTATATCATATAGTGTATTAATGTACTAGTTGCTATAAATAAACTATAGTCTTTTTCGTTCAAGTGTCAGTGTCCTTATCCCGCAAAGTAACACTATTGTCTGTTCAATTTTGGATCAAGTGCACGTTCAACTAGTTCCAGTTCATTCAAGCTTTTCAGTAACTATTTATCGAGTGTCAAGTACGCTGGACCCTGGTGAGATACCGAGTTACTCTTAGTCTAATATACGGACCCAAGCTGTATGCCGATGAGGGTCTGGTCGCTGAGTGTGGTATAGGTGTTAGAATGAAATTGCAGAGAGTAATGCGGATGAATTTAAAATAGGGGACAGCAATGCAGGAATCAACCATTTCCTTCATATAAACGTGTTTTCACGCATTTGCAAACAGAGCAGACCCAGGGTCTGTTCTGTTTGTTCAGGAAATCGAAATATCTGTTTCTTTGCTTTCTAAAATGGCTACAGTGTTCTTCCTTCCTTATTTCATTATAACTATTTTGTCCATGGATTTTGGGTAGGTATTGAAATTTGGAATAAATATAGAACGGGGAAAGCGTTGACAATTTTTGTTTGTTTAGAAATGGGAAGGGTGCCTTTTGTCGTTAGGATTGTTAATTCTGTTCACTTTGACCAAATAACCACGACCTATTAACTACAATTGTCTCAAGTTGTCTGAAATAAAATAGTTCTGAATACACACATGCCCTTTTATTCCGAAGCATTGTTTTAATATAGAGTTTTTTTAAAGTGCATTATGGACAATGATTCCCGGGACCGGTGAAATGCAAATACACAATGTCATACCAATGTATTATATTTGTAATTATCCACGAAAATGGCCTTTACAATTCTCTGATATATTGTATTTGAATAGTTAATATGTAGTGCACGCAAATAAGAACCGAAACAATCATAACGAGCTAAATGCATGCCAATCCTCTCTACTTTCTTTGAAGCCATTAATGGTTCAGTGAGCGTTTTATATATAGCGTGTTTTTATATAATTTCCACCGTGGCTGTATCTACATTTCTGAGTCATACAGCCAATGTTGTACTACAATGCTCTACATGTCCTACATTTGAAATGCTGCCCATAATACAGAACATACATAGATTCTTCAGTATCTATATATCATTTACATCTGCAGTAAAACCTCGATTATTCAAACACTAAAATACGTATTATTATCGATCTTTAAGACAGATCGCAGCTTAATGCATGGTTAAAGTCATGTAGAAAGCTCCTCTTTATCAAATGGGGAAATCTTGTAACAGCACACATATGTTTCAAACTCTTTCCCTGATAGAATCACATTCTCGTGCATTCTCACAAACAGAGCAGACCAATACCAGAGGACTTATGTAGGAGCATATTGATCAGTGTCTGCTCTGTTTGCTCATAGAATTATATAGATCTGAATTGAAAGTTTCTGTCAACGCCAAAACACATTGTGTGCAAATACCATATTAAAATGCAGTTTATAAATATTCACAATATCATAATTTCTTACATCAATAGTCATGGAGAAAAGGGTTAAAAGCAAATCCTCATGCATGCCTGTACCCGTCCCTTTATCTAAACGCATGTTCATGCATTTACAAACATAGTAGACCCAAATCAGACGGCTCCTATAGAAGCCGTCTGATCAGGATCTCTGTTTGATTATGCCATGATATAGATCTGATTCTACAGTTTTTCGTAAAGCAAACAAAATTCCTTGAAAAGTTTACATTATAAAACATCTGCAGATAAATGTTCATGGTGGCATTATTTCTTGCAGTTTAACACTAAATCACAAATTCCATATGTATCTAGTAAAGTGATACTCGAACATTTTGATATTTATGTAGCTTTACTCCGTCTAACCCATTACCTCATAGGCTATTTTTAGACCCAACCTCTCTAAATAAACCTACCGAAAGGAACATTTACTAGAGAAAAGGAACACAAATATTGTGTAGTTTTGAAACCATTGTGATAAATAGAGCATTTGCTCCATAGGAAATGCAAATGCTCTATTTATCATAATGGTTCCAAAACTGGCTTTTACCGAGGCGTCAAAAGGCGTCAATATGAGGGAATGGGTTAATGGGTTTGACTAACCCTTCTCACCCGATTATCGTATATATCTGCATTTGCAAATTGTGTAGACCTATATGAGACATCTCCTAGAGGATCTCCTGGAGTCAACCCGTCTCATGCTATTGGGGTATATATCTGCATTTGCAAATAGTGTAGACGTGTGTGAGACAGCTCCTAGAAGATCTCCTATGACTTCTGCACTATTTGCCATGATCATTCAGTGGCTACATTTTATCTACATGTAGAATGATTCATCTAATTAATATTCATAGTTGATAAAGTCATTTTTCAATATTCAGCCTCAGAAGGGTTGAAGGATCTAGGTCTACTTTGTTTGAAAAGGCATTAAAATACGTATCGGTGTAGTACAGGCTTAAACTGTAGTCTAACAGACCATGTTTTAAAATCAGTGCATTGTAACACCTTACTATACCTTACTATAATTAATGTATCATCTGTACACATTATAAATGTACTTTATGCAGACATTGATGCATACATAGTGAGCAGGAATTTTCATTTATTTATCTAAAGTAA
This sequence comes from Azorinus chamasolen, assembly GCA_963576725.1. NCBI lineage: Eukaryota > Metazoa > Mollusca > Bivalvia > Cardiida > Solecurtidae > Azorinus > Azorinus chamasolen. The sequence goes on along the minus strand of OY755235.1, from coordinate 94,071,076 downwards.
ATGTTTATTTAGATCAAGGCAAAATGCAAAGTTACATAATCTATAGAATCATTAGATTGCACACCGAGCTTTATTTTAAACATTATGACAACACGCACTGTAACCATAGCAATCGGATATTCCTTATAGTCCCATTAAATCGAGGCAGACACCATTATTTCATATTGGGAGATTTAGTTTTATTTCAATGACTACAGTAATCCTACTGACGAGTACAGTAATCCACACCCCTTGTGAAGCATTTCTCTTCACTAGTACAGTAACCCTCTACACTAGTACATTTATCTTCTACAATGAGAACAGTATTTCTCGCTTCTCAGTCGTGCTAGATAAGCTGAGTTACTAAAAATAGCCGTACTAGAAATCCTTATCTGGAACACCCCGTGACTAGTGTATTCATACGCGCGATTGGGTAAAATCAATGCAAGGGAAGGACTTCTTACAGAATTATACCAACATTTCTATAGGCAACAACCTTATGAATTGAAATTAATATAAGTAATTAGCACGAATATGAAATTCTATTTATCATATAAACACTTTAAAAGCCAATTTAATTAACCGAAGACGTTGTTTTGTAGTCACTCAGTCATTTATATTTACGCCAAAACGTAACGTTTGTGGTTGTCATAACAAATGACGTCATTAGAGGGTTAATACACGTTTTTTCGGGCAATAACATCTGCAGTGTCCCGAGGGACTGTTGTTGGCCCGAGTCCGAAGGGCGAGGGCAACAACATTCCCGAGGGACACTGCAGATGTTATTGCCCGAAAACAAACGTGTATTAACGCTATTCTTGCATAAAACCAATTGTCTGCTCTCCTGCATCAATTTAATTCTTCAAAATACAGGCAAAACAACGGCAGCAAAACTATACACTTCTTTGACACTTCGGCGATTTATGCTGTTTCTGGGCCACTGTTTTCTTTTCGACGTCAATTCATGATTGTATCAAATACCGTTTACACGGAATTTCATTCAATATGTCTATCACTAAACACAGTTCATTGTCGGTGCTCCTGGAAATACTCACACCCCGGCGTTCACCTAGCTTAGGTCAAAACGCTGTAGCATTGGCGTCCATTGTTTACCTTAGGCCCGTAATAGGTATAATTAAAACCGGTCAACAACAGCGCGTGAGCACGAGAATCGCCTTGTTAATACATGGTCTAGCGGGACTACAACAGCACGTTTTATGCAAGAATTTGGTGTCACGCCTAAAGTTATGCTGCGGTCTGTTGCTATTAGATATGGAAGTCGTATTACGCAATGTAAAGTAGTACTTCACAAATTCGTTAATTTTCTTGGTTTTAGGGCGTATTTCAGCGAGAAAAATAATCAAGCATGGGATTTGTTAAAGCCGGGGGGTTCTATACCCTCGGTTGGTCTGTCCATATCGGAAACTCGCTAAAGCTCGTTTCCGACTGGAACAGACCAACCTCGGGTATAGAAACCCCCGTCTTTAACAAAACCCATGCTTGATTCTATTAATGTCTTCAATGGGTACAATAATATTCAACCCAAGAGTACAGTATTTCTCTTCACTGAGTACAAAAGTATTCTCCAATGAGTACAATGATCCTCTTCACTGAACACTGTAATCCTTTTCACTGAGTACATTACATCTTCTCCAATGAGTACAGTAATCTTCTCCACTGAGTACAGTAATCTTCTCCAATGAGTACAGTACTGATCTGGGTCTACTCTGTTTGCAAATGCGTAAAAAAGGCATTTATACACAGGACGTCTTTAAAAGCAGGCGTTTAATGCCAGACGAAAGTACTACAGAAAGCTCCTGTTGGGGCTTTCTGCGTAACATTCGTCCTGCATTAGACCTATTTTGGTGTTCGCATTTTAGGGTTGTTACTGTATACCTTCTTCCAATCACTGTTTAACGATACAGTCCTCCATTCAGTATACATAGCTAAATAATGTTATGGACAATAAGTACAGACCATGATCAGAAGTCTCCTCTTGTAAACACTGTAGACCATTTTATCTGTGTCTACACTGTTTGCAAATGTCTGTATACCCGTTTCCCGTATTCCTCCTGTGAACATTTTCCCTGCTATTTTCTGTTTCTATTGATAGGTGTTATTTCAAGAGTGTCTGTTTACAAACTGTCAAAGTCCTTACTCGACATCTGATCTGAATTCAAATTGTTGTAAATGTTAACCATTTACTCCATACATACGCCTGTACAAACAGAGTAGACCCAGATCACAAGGCTCCTAAGACAGCCATCTGATCAGGGTCTTCTATGTTTGCTTTGATATATAATTAAAATTAATCTACAATTTCTAACATGGCCAAACCTTCCTGTATCCATGTGCTATTACAATGTAGTGTAACAATTAATCTAATGACTATTAACCCTTTGCTTGCTATTCACGTCAATATACCTACCTGTAAATAGTGAAGACCCAGATGAGACAGCTCCTACAGGATCTGGGTCTGCACTATTTACAAGTTGATTGTGCAACCAGTGCACTCCACAGCAGTGATTGCACAGCGAAATACTTGTACACAGTGAAGATATATGTAATTATACAACAGGACATGGGTAAAGAAGGAGAAATGTATTTTAAAATTCAGCAAGAGAACGGTTAACTATTTCAGTTATTTTACGCGAATATGTATGTAGTAAAGGGTTAAACGAACGATATCGGAGTGCAGATTTCATTGTGCAGATCAGAGACGTTTCCAAGTAGTTAACCTTTAGCCTGCTGAGCAAAAGGTTTTTTTACACAAAATGTTGCCAATTTAATTTTCATAACGCTATGTATATTCATATTTTGCTACAAAAATGGATGTTAAGAGTCAACCAATATCGATTCTGACGAGACGCCGAGTTACTCGGCGTTTTAGCTGGATCCAAACTGTTTGCAAAGGTAATCAAGGATCTGCAAGCTGCATGTTAATGGTTAATCACCGCATTTCAGATTAAGCACCCGCATTTTAAGTATCCGTGCAATCGATTAACTCTTATCCCGCTATCCACCTGGCTAGCATTTGCAAACAGCTTGGATCCAGATGAGACGCCGAGTAACTCGGCGTCTCATCTGGACCCAAGCTGTTTGACACTCGGTCAAAAGCTTGTTCGAATCAGATGTCAAAATTGCACCTGATCAACATTTGATTAGATATGTGGTTTTTTTCAGAGCGATACATTGAATGATATTTCATTTTCCTGAAGTTATGTCTAATTGCTTGTAAAGGTATCTAGGTATTATCTATAAAATACTAGAAATACTAGATCAATTACAATAAACCTCTCTATAACGGCCACTAATCTACATCAAGTATTTTGTGTTAAAGGCGGGTGGCTGCATAAAGCAAGGTGAAAGTAAAACAGAACGCTCCTATAGGAGTGTTCTGTTTTACTTTCATCTTGCTTTTAGCAGCCACCTGCCCTAAATACCAACTAATCAACACAATGTAGTGGCCATTATAGAGAGGTTTTACTGTATTTCATTTTCCTGAAGTTATGTCTAATTGCTTGTATAGGGATTTAGGTATTATTTATAAAATACTAGAAATACTAGATCAATTATTGAATTATTGGAAGGAAGTATATCTGTGTCCTGACATTCATATTTCTTTTGTGATAATGTCACTGATATACAAGCCGACATACAAGCCGAAATTAAGCGGCCATTCATTTATTGAACATAGGAGTTGTTAAAAGCAGTTGCTTAATGCAGGGCAAAAGTAATCATGAAAGCTACTATAGGAGCAGTTTGCATTACTTATGAGCTGCATTAAGCTATCACCTGCCTTGCAGACCAATAATTAAGACAGGTTCTACTGTAAACGAACTTTATTTTGCGGTGAAATGGTTACGTTCGCGATCGTGAACACAAACACGTTCGCGAGTTAGTAGGTGATTTATCGTCACGGTGAAATTGTAAGATAATATATTTTAAATACCAGTAAATCAATTTAAATAAAACCATAATTACTTCTGACACAACATCTCCCTACCTTGCAGCGGTTGTTATATTTAGTTACCGTGGAAATGTTATTACCATTTCAGCAATAACTCTCAACAGCAGAACATGTCTTAAGCGGCAATCACAACGAGGTCTAATTATGGATCAGAAAGAATGCAAGGCAACAGCTAGTAAGGCAGAAAGCTCCTACAGGATATTTCTTCATTACTTTTGCCTTGCATTAAGCAACCACTTTCTGTTTAAGACTCCTATGTTGAATAAATGAATAGCCGCTTAGTGTAGGTTCTACTGTACGCACCTATTGCCTTCACAGAAATTCCCACTTGAGATAACTTTTAACGTGTCAGGCATATTTAAAAATGTCGTCTACTTTTAAATACATCTATGTTTGTTCATAAAGTGTCCACGTTAAATCGGGTTCGCTGTAATGCTTTCCCGTAAGTAACAGACACGAGTGTGAAATGATATCAGATACAAGTCATTGTCTCGTAATTGCAGCCATTGGTTGTGGTGATTTACCTTCATGTTCAAATGTTCAATCTTGTTTAATTCTTGTAAGACATTACAGACACTAGGTAATCAATTACATACAGACGAAACTGTATTTAGCAACCACTAAATGAATTAACATAGTGGCTTTTGAGAGAAGGTGATTGCCTAATGTATGACACTAGTCATGCAAATACCTCCTATAGGACATTTTTCTTGATAAATTATTGTATTACATGAAGCTACTACATGTCTTAATTTAAACCCAGAAAGATGTCGTCTGCAATAATAATTTCATATTAAATATAATTCTTAACTAAATAATAAAGGCATATTAGTAAAACATTTGTTTTTTAAAAAAAACCTGTAGGCTTGGGCTAAAACAATACAGAAAACAGTGAAGTCCCAGGTCAGATGCCGCCTTGAAAAAGCGGCATCTGACCTGGGATTGCACTGTTTTCAATGGTGCCAACAGGCGACATTGGCGCCGGAAGAGTTAATTAATATCAACCAGCTCTAGTAAGTCAGTCAGTAATTGTATGTTTACACAAGCGATGCTATGTCGCCAGACACCATGCTGGATAAATGATGACCATATCAAGAAGCTGATGAAGGATATACCTACTGCTTATTCACCAACCTGTGCTGGTAAAGAAAGGTCCTTGCATTGTAATCGTCTTCATGTACTGTTATTTATATGAAGACAGTAGAACCCCTTTTAATGCGATTACAAAAAGAGGTATAATTCTGGATCTTAACTCTTTACTCCATGAATACGCATTTCTACGCATTTGCAAACAGAGTAGACCAAGATCAGACGGGTCCTATAGGAGCCGTCTGATCATGGTCTGCTCTGTTTGTTTTAATATGATATAGATCTGATTCTACAGTTCCTGTCAAGATAAGATATAGTTTGTCCAGAGTACCATTATTGAAGTTCATTGAATTAATATTCATTAAGCCATTATGTTTTGCCTCAATATTCAAGGAGTTACTGTTAGAGGTAAATTGTAGATTAATGTATGACGAAAGTAATACAGAAGGCTCCCCACATGAGCGTTCTGTATTACATTTGTCTTGCATTAAGCATCTATCCACAGAGCTACAGATAACGGTGTGTACTCAAATATTAGAATCGTAATTTCTCCACCAAACCCTATGTTGTGACCACTCTTTAGAATCGTCTCTCTTTGGAGACGATTCTAAACAATGGTCACAACATAGGGTTTGGTGGAAAAATAAAGAAGTTATACTTGAACATATTTTGATTTACGCATCTTATCTGGTGCTCTGCATCTACTTTTAAATACATCTATGTTTGTTCATAAAGTGTCCACGTTAAATCGGGTTCGCTGTAATGCTTTCCCGTAAGTAACAGACACGAGTGTGAAATGATATCAGATACAAGTCATTGTCTCGTAATTGCAGCCATTGGTTGTGGTGATTTACCTTCATGTTCAAATGTTCAATCTTGTTTAATTCTTGTAAGACATTACAGACACTAGGTAATCAATTACATACAGACGAAACTGTATTTAGCAACCACTAAATGAATTAACATAGTGGCTTTTGAGAGAAGGTGATTGCCTAATGTATGACACTAGTCATGCAAATACCTCCCATAGGGCATTTTTCTTGATAAATTATTGTCCTACATGAAGCTACTACATGTCTTAATTTAAACCCAGAATAAGACCTTGTTGTATAGTCGTTATAGAAATGTTTGACTATTGTTATCTGTTCAAATCGCTCATTGTCTTGACAATATTCTTGTTATTGT